>JAOTQH010000050.1:6075661-6095456 GCA_025631255.1 Cornus kousa
TTATCTACCATTATGCACTATCCTTTATATATTAACAATTCTCTACTTCATCGACATGTAAGTGGATATGATTTTAATTTAAATCCGATTTGAATCCAAGCCAATTAGGCTACGGATTGGAACATTCAATTCGATACTATATTGGCGATTCGAATCCGATAATCCGTTAACTAAACAAATCGAATATGAATTTGGTGGTTCCGTTGATAGGCCTACTTGACACTAGATTGTTGAAAAAATAGGCCATTATTTTTATTTTTATTTTTTTATTAATCAGAAGTAGAATTTAATCTCATTAATTTTTGTAGATCATTTCCTATGCAACCAATAGATCATCTCCTATTAAGAAAGAGAAAAGGGAATGTACAACCTATTGATTTGTAGATCATCTCCCATGCAAACTCTTCATTCCTTCAAACTTTCTCCAAGCTTTTGGCTTCTCTTCAATGGCTTCAACACCACCCCAAATCTTCATTCCTGTGACCTCACCCGCTTTGGAAGGGTGAGCTCCAGGGAAAAATAATAATAAAAGAAGGGTGAGCTCCAAAAGAAGTCTAGAAAGTTAGAAACCCTAAATAGACTACGTCTTGTATTGTAGAGAGAGAGACAGAGAATCTCAAAGTATTGTCTCAACTGTGTATTAGAATAGAAGAGAACCACAACACACATTTATAGAAGAGGGGTGGGCTGCGCCCTAGGGTTAACCGCCCTCTCCTGGTCTCTTGTTATTTCATCAAACTTTCTTGCTTCCTCCTCAAGTTAAGGTAGGAGTGAGACATAATTGGGTCTTTCTTGCTTCCTGTTCAAGTTAAGGTAGGAGTGGGACATAACTGAGTCTATCCAACACTTGCAAAAAATGGGCATTATCTAGTAATCTAATTAGTAAAGCGCAAAGCTCTCGTGTTCGAGTACCCCCCTCTTCATAGTTTGCCAAATAAAAAATACTTGCCTAAATGGGGACTAGTCAACTCTTGCAGGAAATAATTAGAAATTAATTATTTTTAATTCCACTAAATGAAAATAATTGCTCTCCAAATAATGGAAAAAAAAAAAAAAAAAAAAAAAAAAAAAAAGCCACACCAAGTTAAATTACGATATAACCATTCCATGCATAATTAGTGGACTGGATAAAATAATATCATCAATCCAATTACTAATTTTCCCTTCGTTCAATCACTTTATGTCAGTTCCTCTCACAAAAATTGCACAGAGGATGCCTTGAAATTTATATCAAGCAGACAACATTAAATCAGATCTTGCCATATCAGCCTCAAGTTGACCACTGCTTGTCCTCAGTGAAAAGGCATGCGACTTTGTTTTTCGGTTTTTGTTTTTCCTCGGTACATGCGAGACTTTGTTCCTCCCTCCTACCCTATACTTTTAACAATCAATGACAGCAATCAGGCGCTTCAGCAAAACTGTGCCAGTGTATTATATTATCCCACCGAAGACACTCACGAAGTTGCTACCACATCCCAGCGCCAGATCGTCCCGTCCTCACAACAGCTGAGAATGGTACTGCAAACATATAGAGATGAGCAGATCACACACTATGATTAAGAAAAGTACGTCTACTACTCAACAAAATTTAGATCCAAGGCTGGGAAATTTATCTGGGAGTTTTTACCTTCCGTCAAAGGACATGGCAGTCTGTCGAATGGGAGATTTGGATTGAACATGAGACAACCTGATTGATATGGGAAAAAATGTAAGCAAACATTAAAACCTAGTCCCATGTACCGAAATTCTTGGCTTCCATATCATGATGAATTGGACTAAGAAGACAAAAAACAAACCTTGCAATGAGAACAGGAGGGCTGGATTGCAGTTCCCAGACAAAAATTTTCCCTTCCCTGTTCCCTGTAGACAGAAGATCTAACGGGTTATAATCTTCGTATAAACAAGCAAAACACATTAATATAATGGTTGCATGGACTGTAGTAGCTAGATTGGTATCAACAGGATTAGTATATTAGCAATACGCTGCTGGATAAGTAAAAAAGACATGATAGAAAATTGGAAATGTAATATTATGTAACAACTTGCATCACCTATAGCAACTGCATTGTAATGGAAATCACACGAAAACTTGATGAACCAAATATCACACTCTGGAGCTGGGTATTTTTGAAGGATGTCAACTGAGCCCTAAACAGAAATCATATGGGTTTTTCAAAGGAACAGAGAGCATTATACTGGTGAATTTCATGTGCTCGCAAAACAAATCTGGCAAGGCTTGAAGCTTGGAAGGGAAAAGGAGACGAGAATATTCTTACCTCTCCCGGAGACTGTTCGTTCATTTTTGGTTCCCACAATACAATTTCATTGTCAACACTCTGCAAATATGCAACACACAACTCATAAAACAAACATATACATATGTATAGCATTATATGAAATTCAGGATTCTACGAGTGCATCAGAACATATCAAACAAGAAACAAAGAGGGAAGGGTTAAAAAAAGGGTGTCTAGAAGAAACTGAAAGGAAACTAAGTTCTAAGAATTGGTAAGAAACTACTGTATAAGTATCTTAAAACTCATGTTCCAGTTCGATAAATGCAAGCAATTTTACAGAATTAGCAAAGCCTAAAAGTTGCATTTGCTTTCTAAAGAAGTTAACAATGGTCATTACGGAGGTTTGATGAGAGCCATTCTGGCATTCTGCTACATTGACATGCCCAATAAAACTGAATTTCACCTTCAATTTACAATCCACAAAAGTGAAAGCTTCTATGGTAAAAGTAATTCTATTTGTTTAATTCACAATCCACAAAAGTTGATTTTACCACACAATCAACTTATGCACTTGGGTGAGTCATCCTCAAAAGTCTTCAGACCAGATTGCACCCATACTGGTTTCGGTAAATCAATAAAAATAAATTACCAAACAGTCAGCATATTATTAACAGAAAGATATTCCTTAATGCTTAGTCACATCTAATATGTAATATACTGCCTTTTTGCCTGGCAATTCAAGTTTACTTTTGGATTATTAGTGCATCAAGCCACCAACCTTAGAGAGGATAAAATCACCAAGCCACCTATTACAGTCAACATAGTTTGAATGAACTGAAGCTATGAATACCTGAAATGATAAAAGTAACTCAGTACAACACCAAGAAGTACTCTTCTGAAACATGGAATAGCCACTGCTACTTACAGGGAACTGTACATATTTTGTGGGGAATTTTGATGGAAGATCCGTCCATGTGAATGACTTCTCAACATATGTCCAGAACTCTGGTTGGATAAATGACAAAAAGGATTAAAAGGTATATTATATGTTTACTTGACAATATTCCAAATACCTAGCTGAGATCATTTAATAAAGCAGGCATCAGGTGAAACACAGCCTGAAGAGAACAATGACAGATGGTATTCGCCATTCACTCAGCAGGGAAAATAAAGCATACAAATTGATGGATAACACAAAAAACTAAAAAAGAACTACCGATGCATATTTATATATAAATGGTGTTTTAATAAGTTATTCTATGTTACAAGGACTCGGCATTTTGCCGTAGAGTACTCTTGTCGACAAGGCACGACACCAACACGGGTGCGGGACTCCGGTACAACA
The DNA here is from genome assembly GCA_025631255.1 of Cornus kousa. Taxonomy (NCBI): domain Eukaryota; kingdom Viridiplantae; phylum Streptophyta; class Magnoliopsida; order Cornales; family Cornaceae; genus Cornus; species Cornus kousa. The sequence continues at coordinate 6,079,244 of JAOTQH010000050.1, forward strand.
CAACTGGAGAAGAAGTGGAAGAGGAGGGGAGAAAAAGAACTAAACAAATACTAAACTGTCGCAACGACTAATCCTTGTTGGAGCCAAAACATGCTTTGTTGAATGTCCTATCAAAATCATTCTTACTGGAGTCGAAGATGGTCGTCGAAATGCCTTTCTGATCACCGATCAAGCGGCTAGGGCTAGGGTTTTATTCTTCTATAGCGGCGCAATAGTAAACGAAGAGAAAAATAAATCATAAAGACAGGCTGCAGTCCTAACATTTTTTTTTAATAAATTCATAAAGTTAAAATTGCAGTTTTGCCCCAAAATTTTTATATTAATTCAAAAATACCTAGAATACTACTTATTCTTTCAATTTCCTAATGATGATGATGATGGAGAATCTTAGCCATTGATTTTGTTTCATTAAAGCAACACATGGTGATTAGTCAAGATGTGGACAAAGGTACCACAATTTTTTTGATGCTGTCAGTCTATCCAATTGGTGACTTGTCCATTTAGGGGACCATCAGTTGACACACACACACAGAGGGAGTTGACCTGACCAGGCTTCCACCAAACACATCTAGCAAGTACCGTGTCTTACGTGGCCTCTGATTTTTGGAGCTAGGGGGATCCTGTGGGCAACACAAAATCCCATATTTACGCCATCACAGCCCCCAAATAGGCCCACTCCGCTTCTGCGTTCTGGTCATAAAGGAGGGATCAGCCTGGCATGGCAATCGTTAGGAAAAATGACGAGCTTCAGTGGAGAAAAATAAAAAGAATAGGTTAAAATGGCTTCGTGTCATATTTTCTCAGATTTTGCGCATGTGATACACGTTATTTCTATTTCTCCAAGCAAACACATCGCAATTCCTGCCGTGTCGGCTTCCTAAAAGGATTCTATTCTTATTACCGCGCACGGCACTTTCTATTTGGCTTTTACTTCGCTTGAACAAGGGTAGTGGTAGGGATAGATCATAATCTCTCCATGTGTGTTGGTAAGGAAGTCAGTTTAATACCAGTATTTTTAAATATCTTTTTCGAAAACAATACTATAATTTATAGATTTGATAAAGTAACAAAAGATGACAATACATATATATATATATATATATATATATATTACAATTCAAGACCAAATAGTTGCTCAAAATAACTCTTTTCGTTACCTAGGATCAATGTTACAAAATAATGGGGAGATTGATGGTGATTTAGTAAGTAGGATAGGAGAAGGGTGGACAAAATGGAGGCAAGCTAGTGGTATAATTTGTGACAAACAAATACAAAATAAATTAAAAGGAAAATTCTATAGAATAGTTATTAGGCCACCAATGTGTATGGAGTAGAGTGACGGACTTTGTAAAAGACAAAAGTACAACGCATTCATGTAGCGGAAATGAGGATGCTACATTGGATGATAGGAGTAACTAAAAGAGATGGGATAAATATGTTAGGTTAATAGAATTAACTAAAAGAGACAAGATAATTTTTATTTTATTTTAGTGAGTGATGAGTCATTAAGTTGATAGAATTGAGTGTGAAGTCTACACTTGGTGAAGAAAGCTACATAAAAGGACAAGAATGTCAACTTTGACAAGTCAGAGAATGCAAAGGTAAATTCACACCAATATATCATCTCTTACCATATGAGTTCATGCATACATGTTATACTCCCTCTGTCCCACTTTAAATGTCGCGTTCGGGAACTTGTGAGTCACGGTTCCCAAACGCGACATTTAAAGTGGGACGGAGGTAGTACATGTTAAGTATCAAAGTTTCCTAAACTTACTTTAACATTACTTGTACATTAAGAAATGTTTATAAACATGTATATCTTTTTATTTTGACAAGTTTCGAAGTTTCTAAAACTTAATTGGATATTGCTTGTCCAAAAAACTTTTTTAGAATCTTCCTCTCATCGAAGTATCATAAAGTCCGATAGATCAACAACCTTACAGGTATCGATCGAAGGAGGTCCCATAGGGTTGGATTGAAGTAACCCTAAGCCTCAATCGATTAAAGGTTCTATAGGAATCGATCCAAAGTTATATGGGATGAATAAAATTCTAAAACGTGCTTTCCAAGTTATTAAATACCTAACCCGTTTTGGAATATTTAGATAAGTTGCTTGTATATATTAGTGTTCTCATAAACCCTAGTATCCATAATAGTGAGAGGAAATAGTGCAGCTAATGCAAAGATAACATATACACAGAGCTTTGCATTAGAGATTTTTGTTTTTTTTTTCATTTTCCACAAGTAACCGTATTGAGAATAGAGAGTGCACTATTATTGTTTTTCATTATTCGTCATACAGCATTAGACATGGTAATCATGATGATATAATCAAGGTGTTGTAACAATTGAAGTTGTGATACAACGTTTACAACAACAATGTTCAAGAGTAATCTACCAGATTATCAAGACCGGACAATTTAGTTGCGGAAGACAGATTCAAGTTGAAGAGGCAGTTTTCGAGTGTAAACATAGAAGGATGATCAATAGATCTGCGAAGGACTGAAAATTTGATATCTTGTTGTGCCTGGGGATCAACTAGTGTTCGAGGGAACTGAACAGATCTAGGTTCTACATCTCTTTCTTCATAGTGGATTATTTTCCCAAACTAAGTCCCGTGGCTTTTTGACTCGCCGAAAGGAGATTTTTTCCACGAAAAAATCTGTAGTGCGTCCCTTACTTTATTTGACATTTTAAATTGTTTTACATAACTGTGTTTATTTTTTTAAGTATGAATGATTGATATGGTGATATACATGTTTAATTTATATATCAGTCAAGCATATGTTTCTTTGTTTTTGTTAAGCAATTGCCAGAGAAATAACAATTGTTTCATCAATTCTTTTTAGTATAAGAGAACACATTAATTTTAATTGAAAATAAATAACAATTGTTTCATCAATTCTTATTAGTATAAGAAAATACATTAATTTTAATTGAAAATTGGTGAAAATTGTTTAATTTTCCTTTTTTCCCCCCCCCCCCCCCCCCCCCAAAAAAAAAAAAAAAAAAAAAGTCCATTAGAGGTGAATGTGATCATGACCATGTATGCGCGACTATCGATTGTATTGTCTCAGTCAATTTCCCATCAAAATAATGAACGTGTGGTGTGGGGGGGACATTAGGAATAACTCTTATAAAAGATCAAATTAGGAAAAGTAGACTTAGATGATATGGTCATATTTAACGTAAACCCGATGATGCACCAATTAAAAGGGGAAGAGTTATTTGCCTAGAAGGTAAATGACAAAGAGGCCGATCAAAATTTACATGGGATGACATAATTAAAAATGATTTCAAAAAATTAAATCTAAGAGAAGACAGAGTACAATAAGAAAGGATGGAAAAAGAGAATTCATATAGCTGAGATAAAGGCAAGGATGACGATGATGATATGGAGAAGGGACAAGGAAAGATAAAATGGATTCGATGTAATTCGAGTTAATTTTCAAAGTAACATTTAATTTTAGGGTTATTTTAGTACTTTCTTAGGGTTTGCCTAATATTTTGTCTATAAAAAGGTTATTATGTAATCAAACATGTTAGGCTTGATTATTAATATCGTTCTTCTTCTTTGTGTCTTCCCCATTGTTTCTTGCTCCTCTCAACCCCTCAAATCTGTCCAGCCTTATTTTCCACTTTATCTACTCATCTCTCTCTCCCCTTTTCCTCTAGCCTCGTCATCTCTTCTTCTCATTCCCAACCCATTCTTTCTTTCTTGTCCCACATCAACTTGGTATCAGAGCCTTCCAGTCCTACATCAGTTTAGTATCAAAGCCTTTGCATTCTACATCAATTGAAATCAAAGCCTTCCACAAGGTTGGTATCCGAGCATTCCATCCTACATTAATTTGTATAAGAGCATTCTGTACTACATCAGATAGTGTATCCCTAATTTGACAATTCGACTTTATTACCAAATCACACCTCATTATAAGGAAAATAAAATAAAAATAAAAATAAGGAGAAGAAATTCAGAAACTTATTCCGCACAAAGTATCTGAGAATTTATTTTATTTTATAAGTATTCATTGAAGAGTGCCCAAAAAGGGGACGCAACCCGAAAAACGTACAAAAAAAGGGTAAATTACACAGAACTCTCCTATGATTTGCCATAATTAAAGGGACCTCCCCTATGGTTTGGGAATTTACTCGGACCTCCCCTAAAAATAAAACTATCCTACACGGGCCACCCTTCCTAGTGACGGACCGTCAAATGGACTAACGGACCTGTTTAAATTACTAAAATACCCTCACGAATATATATATATATATGGGGATGATAAGCTTGTCCCCATTATTTAGGAGACAAATATGACCTTAATACGTCAGTTCTAACCCTTTTATGATAAGGGGTACTTTAGTCTGTTTATAGTTATAAAAATTGGGGATCTATTTTCTTAATAACAACGCAATCAAAAACCCACAACACCACCACCACCACCCAAGACATACGCCATCACCACTAGTAACCAGTCCCACCCTCCAACGACCACTACCATGGCGTATTCCGGCACGACAACACCACTACCATCGGCGGTGACTTCACCACCATCCACACCCCCACAACTACCACCATCATTGTGTATTTCGGCACACCAAAACCACCACAATCGGCAGCAACTTCACCACCATTGTGAACTCCGGCGCCAACACCATCGCTTTCCGGCAAGGGAAAGAACTAATAAATAATTTCCTAATCCAAGTCATAAAACCATGTATAAAGGAGCCAGATCTGAATCCATCATGGATTCCAGTTGAAATTCCAGCGATAAACCAAGATTTAATTGACTGATCAATGAGACGGACGCCACTAGAAAGTTTGATTGCAGTCGGAATCCATGGATTTCGGGGAAAAACCAGATTAAAAAAACTCATATCTCCCTCTCTCTCTCTCACACGTTAAGTCTCTCGGATCACTCATCCTCTTCGATCAGATCCATCTTCTCTCCAACCAAAAATTCTCTTCTTCACCATTCAAGGTCAGTTGTTTTATTTCCCGGCCCCAACCAATTAACTACTATAGCTTATAGTTGGCAGCTGGCTTACAAACACTTCCAAAGGGATCAAATCCGAGACTCAGAGGCATCCCAATCATGTTCAGTCAGGTAGGCGGTACAACCAATACCAATTCAACAATTGGTCGGTCTTCAACAACTGATTCTTCTCAAACTCAACTTATTTTCTTTACCAATAATTTTATTTTAATTTCTTTTTCTGCAATTGTTTCATTTTCATTGAATTTCTTTGTTGATTAATTCGTCACTGATATTCATTAAAGCCCAACTACTATAAAAAAGGCTGTGGAAGAGGAGGTAGCTTATGATTTTTAAAATGTTTTTATCATCATGTGCGTGTGTGCATATATATATATATATATATATATATATATGTTGTAATTATTTAGGCATCAATTGGGGGAATTATTCTATGCTATATCACTGATTTAGTTCAATTTTAGCAGAGGTTCTATCTAGCGATGGGGAAGGTCTTTACTAGGACGCTGAAATGTTGGATATTGCAATTGAGGCAGCCATGGTTTTCACAAGTTGGGTCTGTTCTCACCGGAGAGAAGCTATGATACAACGTTGTCGCTGGAGGTAGTACTGTTGTGACCACGTGGTAGTGGTGGTTGCCAACTGTACTGCCACATTGAGTTATATATATGTATGTATGTATATGTATACTTTAACTAAGGGTAATATAGGAATTTTAGTGTAGTAAGTACATTGCATCAACAAAATCCTTCATTGACCCGCATTGACCGTCACAGAAGGGTGGTCCGTGTGGGATAGTTTCATTTTTAGGGGAGGTCTGAGTAAATTCCCAAATCACAGGGGAGGTCCCTGTAATTATGGCAAACTATAGGGGAGGTCTGTATAATTTACCAACAAAAAAACTATAACCTCAAGCTATCCATAAAAGACAAAAGAACCTCTGCAGATTTACAATTAGAACCTTGCACCCAAAAGAATAGAGAACTAAGAACAGAATAATCTAATAATCCCCAAGGAGACTCAACCCCATCAAAGAATCTCCTATTCCTCTCCCCTTCCAAATGGTCCACCATAAGGAGAATATCCAAAAAAAACCCAAGGAGACTCCACCCCATCAAGGAATCTCCTATTCCTCTCCTTCCAAAGGGTCCACCAAAAGCAAAGGGGGACTGCCCTCCACGCATCTCTAACTTAGGGTCACACTCGATATCCACCCCAACTGTCAATCAGCACACCGCTGGGCGCTGACTCAAGCATGACCCACAGGATCCCAAAAATGAGACACAGCATATTCCATCCATCTCTAGCACTGGACAGTGGAGAAGCAAATGATCCACAGACTCCTCGGCCTGCTTGCACATACAACACCAATTGACAATAATTTGACGTCTTCTTCTCAGATTGTCAATGGTCAATATCCTCCCCAGAATTGCTTTGCAAGCAAAGATAGCCACCTTCATGGGGCTTGTGAACACCAAATTCCTTTCTACTAACATTACTAGAAAACTTAAATAATGCCAATTAAAATTGGGATTATTCCAAGGTTGTGGAAGACTTGTGGATCAAGGGTTTTAAATGGTGAAAGACAAGTAGGAGGGTTTGTAGATTAAAAGGAGTTGAAGAATTTTTTTTTGGCAAGTAAGAATTCATTAAAAGCGTTCAAAAGGGAATGCATGCCTTAGAAACAACACAAGGCCAAATAGGGCCTCTAAAGCCTCAACAAATCCAAAAACTCTACAACTTCATCCAAGGATTTACAATTTTTCCCTAAAACCCAACAGAAAAGAGTGCTAAGAATGGAGAAATCTAGCGACCCAATATGATTTTCCTTTCTTTCAAAGGATCTCCTATTTCATTCAAGCCACAGAGGCACAGACACCACCAAACGTATAAAGGAGTAACCCTCCAAGAGTCACGAGTTTTGGCTTCGACTATAAAACCTCTCCAAGCCTCAATCAAGCCCCTGGTAAACTGTGGCATACCCCAATGAATCCCAAACAAACCCAAAAGTAAAACCCAACAATCATGGGCCACCGGGTAATGTAAAAGAAGATGATCAACCGTTTCCTCGTCATTTTTGCACATAAAGCACCAGTTCATGACGATATGTCTTCTTCTTTGAAGATAGTCCAAGGTCAAGATCTTTCCCAAAACGGATATCCATGCAAAAAAGTGAAAACGTGACTTTCAAAGGCACCTTTGTTCGCCAAACAACCCTCCATGGAAAGGACAGTCCAAGAGCACCCACAAGAAAACAATAAAACGACCAAACATAAAAGCGCCTATGTGAAGAAGGAACCCAAACACAAATGTCAGAGGCCTCCTCCTTAATCTCCTGAGGATACAACCCCCCCACCAAAAAGCCAATTGCATCCTCCATCTCCCAATCCTGAAATAGCCTCAAGAAATGTACATCCCACACCGTTCTTCCGCTATCAAGACGATAGCAGTCGACCACCATGGCATGTCTATCAAAAGCAATCCGAAAAAGTTTGAGGAAAGTGATAGAAAGGGGACGATCCCCACACCAGATGTCATCCCAAAAACGTAATATCCTGCCATTTCTAACATGAAATCTTATGTGTTGGTAGAATTCATCCCAACCCTTCCGAATGTGTTTCCAAACCCCAACCCCAACCTCTAGGGAGCACCATCCTCCACTCACCTCCCATGTCTGCTCACAATCACCCCCTCCTCCAAAGTTTGTGCCTCTCCACTCTAAATCTCCAAAGTTATTTCCCCAATAAGGCCTTATTAAAAGACACTAATCTTCTAATACCCAAGCCTCCTTTCCAAATCGGGGTGCAAACCCTCTCCCAACACACCAGATGATACTTGAATTCCTCCCCCTCTACCAACCCAAAAAAAATTTCGGTGCAGCCAGTGTTGTTTACACAACGGGCGCGCGCCAGGCACATCAAGGCGCAACTTCAGCGCCTTGCTTATCCAAGGCAAGGCGGGTTTACCTAGGCACGCGCCTTTTACAGTAGGGTGATAGGCCCAAGTCGCTAATGATGCACGCCTGTATGATTTTTTTCTATTATAGTGTTGTAAAGTTTTGTGTGCATATGGAATTGGAATCTGATATGTTAAGTAACTTAAGTGGGTGGGTTGCGGTCCCTACCACTACCACATAATATCATTAATCATATTTGTGATATAAAGCCAAAAAAAGGTAAAGCCAACAAATTAGGGCTCAATAGCCTCAATTGCACGATGGAAGCTCTGGGTCTCTGAGGCCTCTTCGTCTCTCACTCTCCGGCAAGCTCTCTCTGCAGAAAGCTCTTTCTCTGGCAACCAGGTAAGCACTTTTTCTCTTCTTCTTCTCAGTTTTTTTTTTTTTTTTCCTTCTTCTTCTCTGTTTTTTTTCTTTTTTTCCTTCTTTCTTCTCTGATTTTTTTGTTCCTTCTTCTCTGTTTTTCTTTTTTCCCTTCTATTCTTGCTTTTCTCCCTCTTGTCTCTCTTCTCGTCCGGCAAACAGTTTTTCATTTTTTTTTTCTTTGGCTCTTGCTTTTTTTCTTCTTCTGCTCTGTTGCTGCTTCTCCTTCTCTGCTTTGTTTCCCTATAATGTTCTTTTTTTTTTCTCTCTCTCTCTCTGTCATCCTAATAAGTAGAAACCAACAGGTTACATTCTTCCACATAGCATGTCCAATTTCTATCACTGAATGCAAACAATGTAATACTTGTGATTCATATCTCCTGTGTATGAAACTTATCAAAAAAAATATATATCTCCGGCAACCAGTTTTTCTTTTTTCTTTCTGCTCTGTTGGTTACTTGGTCCCCCGACTCCCCCTCTCCTGATCTATTTTTTTTCCTGCTCTGCTCTGTGTTTTAGTGGTTCACTGCTTTAATAATTACTAATTAATATATAATACATGCTGTTTTAATTATTTATTTACTTTTTTACTGTGAAAATGGCTGCTATTTTAGCTATCTACATGCCTGTTCGTTTTTCCTCTGGAGTGTGGCCTGTGAAATGCTGCTATTTTAGCTATGAAAATGCATGCCTGCTATTGTTTCCTGTGGAGTGTGGTCTGTGAAATGGCAGCGATTTTTGCTATGAAATGCCTTTTTTTATTCTTTGCTGTGAAAATGCCTGTTGCACTGCTACTGCTCTGCACTTTTGTTGTGTGTGTTACAATTTCGGTTTTTTTTTTTTAAAAAAAAATCTACCTTTTTGTTCTATTTTTGTATATGCTGTTATCTTAAATTCATTTTGTGCCATTGAATATAATTTGCAGTTCCATTTGCATTTTATAAGATGCCTAGTGAAGGAGGTGCAAGAAAGGATCCGGCATGGAATTACGAATATTTGGCTGATCCAAAAGATACGAACGCACTCACTTGTAACTTTTAAGGAGGTGTTTATCGGGCTAAGCAACACTTAGTTGGAGGGTATAGGAATGTGAGTGGATGCACAAGATGCCCAGTTGCTGTTGGAGAAGAAATCAAAAGGTACTTGACTAAGAAAAAGGAAGAAAAAGAGCAAATAAATTTGTTACCGAATGATGACATTGATATCATAGATGGAGAGAATGAGGAAGACGATGAGGAAGTTGGCAATAGGGAAAAAGAGCAGCTAGTGTAGGTAGTGCTAGTGTCAATTCCTCGAAGAGGCAAAAGCAAAAGAGACCAATTGATTTATATTTCACTCCCAAACCGGAAATTGTTGTACAAAAAAGAAAACAAACAACCATTAATAATGCATGCAAGAAAGAGTTGAGGAGACGAGCATCCTCTGCTTTTGCAAGGTGGATGTATGATGCAGGAATAGCATTCAATGCGATTAAGTATGACAGCTTTCCTAAGGTGGTTGAAGCTATTGGATAATATGGTCCTGGCATGAAACCACCTAGTTATCATGAGATGAGAGTTCCTTATCTTAAGAAAGAGTTGGATAATTCCAACACTTCGATGAGTGACCATAGAAAGGAGTGGCCAAAATATGGATGCTCATTAATGGCGGATGGGTGGACAGACAAGAGAGGGGAGAACTTTGATTAATTTCTTAGTAAATAGTCCAAGGGGAACCATGTTTATTGAATCGTTGGATATTTCTTCTTATTAAAAGTATGGTAAAAAAATGTTTGACTTGCTTTAAAATTTTGTGTTGTACATTGGAGTAGAAAATGTTGTCCAAGTTGTCACATATAGTGAATCAAGCAACAAGTATGCCTGTAAGAATATTTTATATACTTTAGAGTTTGGAAATATATATAATTTTAAATTCTTGTTCAGTAAGTCATTTTAATAATATTTATTCAATTGTTTGATTTAATCCTTCTCCTTATATCTATTTCCTTTTTCTATTGGGTTCAAATAGGGAAGATATTAAGGCCACATTCCCAAATTGATATTGGACACCATGTGCTGCTCATTGTTTAGATTTGATCTTGGAAGACATCGGAAAGCTACCGGCCATCTCTGGAACATTGAAGAGGGCTGTGGAGTTCAGTGGTTATATTTATACACATTCCAAATTGTTGAACATTATGAGGTGCTTTACTCATAAAAGGGAGTTGCTTAGGCCCGCTAAGACTCAGTTTGCTACTTGTTTCATCACATTATCAAATCTTCACAAGTGAAAGGATAACTTGAGAAAGATGTTTACTTCGGAATAATGGAGTTGTAGTAAATGGGCAACAGGAAGTTGGGAAAAGAATAGCTTCTTATATTTTAATGCCTTCCTTTTGGAACACCAACGTCTTTAGCCTTAAGGTTTCCGGACCGCTTGTTCAGGTTATAAGATTAGTTGATGGTGAAAGAAAGCCTCCCATGGGATACGTTTATGAGGCTATGGATAGGGCTAAAGAAGCCATTGCAAAGTCATTTGGGGAAAGAGAAGAGAAGTACAAGAAAGTTTTTGAAATCATTGATAGGAGGTGGGATGTTCAACTTCATAGCCCTTTGCATGCGGCAGCTTATTATTTGAATCCAGAATTCTTTTATTCAAACCCAAACATTGATGAAGATGAAGAGATTGCAAAGTTGTATCAATGTATAGCAAGGTTGGCTCCAGACACCAAAGAGCAAGACAAAATTGCTGAGCAGCTAGCCGTATATTCTAAAGTTGAGGGCCTCTTTGGTGATATGCTTGTAGTTAGACATAGAAAAACAAGGGGACCAGGTAACCAATATTAACATCATTTACTAATTTATTTAATTATTTAGATAATTAGAGTCAAATAAGTCTATTCAAACATGAAAGTAAAGAGCTTGCCGGAGAGAGAGAGCCTGCTGGAGAGTGAGAGCTTGCTGCAGAGGAAGAGATGAAGAGGCCTCAAAGACCAAGAGCTTCCATCATGCAATTAAGGCTATTGAGCCCTAATTTGCTGGCTTGCTTTACCTTTTTTTGGCTTTATATCACAAATATTATATTATGTGGTAGTGGTAGGGACCACAGCCCACCCACTTAAGTTACTTAACAGATCAGATTCCAATTCCATATGCAAACAAAACTTTACAACACTGTAATAGAAAAAAATCATACAGGCGTGCCTCATTAGCGACTTGGGCCTATAGCCCTGCTGTAAATGGTGCGCACCTAGGTAAACCCGCCTCACCTTTGTATAAGCAAGGCACTAAAGTTGCGCCTTGATGCACCTCGAGCCCGAGACGCGAGCCCGATGTGCCTTTAACATCACTGCCATTTACTGATTTTTTTTAATAGCTAGTTGGTGGGAACAATATAGCAAGTCAATAAAATCTCTCTGAAAGTTACTTGTAAAGGTTCTAAGCCTCACTTGTAGTGCTTCCGGTTGTGAATGAAATTGAAGCATGTTTCAACACATAAGTATCTACTAAGTAGATTGGTAATTTAATTATTAAAAATTAACATCTTAATTTTTTATCCTTACTAGTTAAAGTTGAATTGATTGCAACTTCATAGCAAAAAAAGAAACAGGCTCGCTCAAGCAACTTTGAATGATTTAGTGTTCATCAAATACAATAGAGCATTAAGGCGTCGATATAATATGCGCGACACGCTTGATCCCATTTTACTCAATGATATTGATGAGAGCAATGAGTGGTTGACTGGGAGGATGGATGATGATCCTGATGCTGAGGATGATCTAGTCTTTGAGGATGATTCTTTGACATGGGGTGCTGTTGCTAGTGCTGCTGGTATGGAGAGGATAGCAGGCGACGGTTATTTAGATCAAAATCTAGTTCACGGCCACCAACGAAGGAAGTAGGAAGCTCCTCTGCAGTTCGACTTATTGATGTGGATGAGGAAGAGGCAGATTTAGATGAGACAGAAGAGGATCCTAAAAATTATGAGTTCTTAAGTGATGATCAAGATGGTGCTATGTTTATTGATGATGAGGATGATATTTAGATCCGTAGGTGTTGTCTTCTTAGGAGTTAGGATGAAGTGAACATTTCTATGTTTGTTTTAGTTTTTATATAATTAGTTGACTTTTGCATCTTTATGTTAGTATGTTGACTATTGAACGCATATATTTGGTTTAGTTCTCTTTTGCATCTTTATTAGTATGTTGCTTACTAAACTTACGTATTTGGTTTACATGAATTTGCATCTGTATTGGGTGTCATTTTTTATTCTTTTTCTCAACTTGCGCCTCACTTCAGTCAGGCGCGCGCCTTGCCTTGCGCCTCAGGAAGACACGACAAAGTAATCTTCAAGAAAGTGACCCTTCCCCCTTAGAAAGGTGCTGCTTCTTCCAACCATTTCTCATAACTCTCCACCACCGGATCCCAACTGCCCATACTCCTGGATGAAGCCCTTAGAGGCAGACAAAAATAGGGAATGGGTAAAGAACCAATGTTGCAACCCAGAACAAGAGCCAAAGTAGAGATATTGGGAAACTCTCCATCGGCACCAGGACACTTTTTCCAACATTGACTTTCACCAGAGACGACTTGAAACCAAATCAAAACACATCTCAAGTATCTCATCAGAGACACATCCGCGTCACAAAAAACCAACGTGTCGTCCGCAAACATTAAATGGGAGATCTCCAACTGACTAATTGCATCCCTACTCACCCTGAAGCCTCCCAAAAATCCCAAGTCAACTGCCCTTGTCGTCAGTATGTTGAAAGCCTCCATCACAATAAAGAAAAGGAAAGGAGACAACGGGTCCCCCTGTCTTTAAGGTTGCAAATGAGCCGAGTCAAGCCGAGCTTTAGGTTGCTCGGGCTCAGCTCACCTAAGTCATGTATGGCTCGCGCCGGTCGCGCAAGCTTAGCCTAGCTAGGTTTGGGCACGGCTCGGTACTTTTTGGACAGGCTCGGCTTGGCTCGTGTGTGTGTGTGTGAGAGAGAGAGAGAGGGAGGGAGAGGAAGAGCGCGAATTCTATGGTTGCCAGCAGAAGCTTGGTTGCAGCAAATGTGTATTTAGGGTTCTATCTATGAAGTTTACACAAGAAACTAATTCAATGGCTGAGATTAAGCCTTGAGTTCTAGAAACTAATCCAATGACTGATATTAAGTCTTGAGTTGGGATAATGGGTTAGTAGGATGGCCCTCTAAAGATTAAAATATAAATTGGGCCACTGCTTTATATATGATATGGGCTAACCTCATATGTATAGGCTAAGCTTTTAAATACAACAATTTAAAATATTAAGAAGCTTTGGTGCCAGAAGCTCTTTTAATCTATAGGGGAATTATGTGGTGGGTTTAGGGAGGTTGAGGTCTCTGAGAGCAAGACAGAAAGGATAGTCATCATGGTGGACGACGATGGGGTCATCTCGGAGTTCGTGATCATTGAAGACAGAGCTTGGGATTTCAAGATCTCAGTGACAGAGGAGATCGCTCCTTCCGTGGTGGTGAAACCCATGGCATCTCTGAATTTTGAGAAGAATGGACGTGTGTCTCGCAAATCCGATGCTCGTTCAGTCCATTTGGCGAGCTTGGGTAGATCGAAGAAAGATGGATGGCAACAAGGTCAGGGACGAAGTGATATGTACTCGCGGAAGGCAAGTGGGGAAGGGGTGTGGATTGGATGCGCACACGTGCTAGGGATAGGGTTTCGAAGATTAGATTAGGTTTTGGAAGGGGCTGGGCTGGGGGGACGTGAGCCGCGCAATAGGTCAGTTGGTTCTGATGTTCAGAAGCCCAAGTCCAATGATGGCTATGGGCCTAATAACTTGATCCAGCAGAAGAGAGATAGGGATGTGTATTGGGGCCCTAATAAGAGCCTGTCCATTAGAGTTTTGGCCCTTTGGGTTTGGGCTCAAAGGAAGAGGAGAGGAGATCCATAGTGAATGGGTTGGGCCAAGCCCAGGTGGGGAATTCTGCAGCGGTACTTGGTGAAGTTTATAGACACTGGACGCAATCAGAGAAAGAGAACTGGGTTAGAACCGGTTCTTATAGCAGTTGCAAGGGGAAAAGGTTTCGCCATGGGAGTTGCTGCGTGCAGAAGGCTTCAGACAATCGATTTCGGTCTCTGCCATTAATTTCTTATGAGGATGGTGATCCCACAGTTAGAGATGGGAAACGTTGGTCACGAAAGGAGAAACAGAAATGGGTTTGCCCAAAGGAAAGCCAACCTAGTATGTCTCTCTTTCCTAACTCTCAAAGCCTTCTTTCTGCTCCTCCTTCTTCTACTCCTCCTTGTGGGGTGTTGAGGAGGGAAATGGGGGTGGAGGTTGACCATCAGTCGGAGAGAAATGGGGTGTTGTCGCCTGTGGTGGAAGTGGATTCGGAGGGGATGGGGCTGGATGCAGATATAAAGGATGAGGTGGGACATTTTTGGAATCATACACTAGATATTTTGCTGAGCTCTTCTCCCAAGATATTAAGGGAGAATGTATCAATGTTGGCAGCACCGGTAGGTCTGGATGGAGTTACAGTGTGTAGGACGTGACTCAAAATTTCAGTTAAGTCAGGAGGCTGCGTCAGTATTGGTGAAGGAATTGAGAATGTATAAAGGGTTGAAGGGATTGAATCGTTTGCTAGATTTTGGCTCAGAAATAGTAAGGGATGACTCTGAAGGGGATTATGGTTCACCTTTGGTTTTTAATGGGTTGGAGGTTTAAGCTGATGACGGCGGTGACAGATTGGGGGGAGGACATAATGATAGGAATGCTATGGAGATGGTTCCATGGGAGGATTCTACCTGTTTAGAGATGCAACCGTTATGTGCATTACAGCCGGACGGGGGGAGGGAGTTCTCTGCGGTAGGTTGTGAAGACAGAGGGGTGGAGTGGGTGAAGGATAACATTGATAATGTGAGCAGTATTTTGGGACTATCTTTTCAGCCAGATGAAAAGCAGGCTCGTTTGGTGATGCATTCAATTGTGGAAGGAAAGAATGTGGAGGATGTTGGGAGTGTGAACAGAACAGGTGGAAAGAAGAAGCGGTTATCCCCGTGGAGAGGGGGAAGGGAGATCTGAGGCTTGATTTCTGATATTAATTATAAGGGGAAGAATGGGACGGGGAGGGAGAGGAGCAGTGAGAGGGGAAGAGGGAGAAGGAGAGGGGAAGGGTCATCTACTGGTTTTCAATGAAGTGCCGCATAATTTCGTGGAATGTCCGAGAGTTTAATGATTCGGACAAAAGAAAGGTGGTCAGATTAGCAGTGAGGAAGTGGGGTGTTCATATGATATGCTTCCTGAAGACGAAGATGGCATCCATTTTGGATAGGGTGGTTAGGAGTCTGTGGGGTGGGAGGTTTATTGAATGGGAGCGTTGGATGCTGTTGGGACATCTGGGGGTATCTTGGTGATGTGGGATAAGAGATGGGTGTCAAAAGCGGATGTGTGGCGAGGGAGATTCTCTATTTCTTGCAGTTTTACTAAGAAAGAGGATGGGTTTCATTGGGTGTTCTCGGGTGTGTATGGTCCAGTGGATGATGGGGAGAGGCATCTTCTCTAGGAGGTGGGTTTTGTCAAGGCTCAGTGGAATCTTCCATAGTGTGTGGGGGGAGATTTTAATGTGGTTAGATCCCCTTTGGAGAGATCGACAGGAGGAAGATTGACTCAGGCTATAGTACAATTTTCAGAATTCATTGATGGCCAGCATCTTCACGATTTGCCTTTGGAGGGTGCTTCTTTCACATGGGTTAATGGTAGAGAGTCCCCAACCCTTTCACGCCTGGATAGATTTCTTATTTCAGGAGATTGGGAGGAGAAGTTTCCGGATGCAACTCAGTCAGCCTTGGCTAGACTAACATCAGATCATATTCCTTTAGTATTGGATTGTGGTGGGTTAAGGTCTAGAATCACTCCTTTCCGTTTCAAA
>JAOTQH010000050.1:6110546-6125617 GCA_025631255.1 Cornus kousa
GTCACGAAAAGGGGACAACGTGATAGTTTTTGTTAGTTAAGGGTGTTGTTTGATAATTGAGAGGGTTTATATGACGAATTTGGAAACGATAGAAAATTTTTATGATTTTAGCCCTAATTTTAAATATTTTTTTTTTAAACACCATCTTCAGAAAATGCATAAGAAAATAAAACAATCAATTTTGTCAGTTTATTTGTTAGTATACCGAGGGAATTATGTGATCAAATTTGATAATATAGAGGCATTTTGGTCATATGACATTTAAAAAGTTAGGTTTCCATAAAAGGAATGGAAGTGATATAATGTTTTTTTTTTCAAAAGTAATAGAGTTTCTAAATAATAATTTTTTTTTAGTAAAGAGAGTTATACGACTATTTTGAGATGGTAAACCGGGTTTTATGATTTTAACTTTGCAAATAATATATACGTAGTATATTTTTTCCTTACTTTGCAAATAATTTAAAAAGTCGATTTAAAAAAAAAAAATAAAAAAACGTACTTTTTTTTTTCCCCTAATCCCAATGTCAGTGTAAATATGTCTCCAAAAAGTCTCCGTCAGTGAAAATTTCCCTTTTCCCATGTTCATTTGGGCAAAGATTTTTTTGACGCGCTGACTCTCTCTATCCGAGTCTCTCTCTATCCAAGTCTCTCTCTCAACTCGAAACTCAGCAACAGACGATTCCCTTGCGTCTGATCTTTGGGCCATTTTTAGTTCCATCGATATGGTATATATCTCTCTACATCTGTATACATATATCTATTTGTAGTTCATCCTGGTCATGGTTTAACCTGTACGGTTATTAATCTTATTTCTTTTACGAAACTAGGGTTTTGTCGATAATTGTAGTGTTTAGCTTCAGTTATATCAGATTAATGCTTTAGGACTTTAGATATATTCTTAACTAAGAAGCTTCTGGCCTTGCAATTTGGGTTAAATTGGAAGATTGATCACAGTTTTCTATCCCAAGCTATTATGTTTGGCACTGAACGTATTCTCCTATGTTTTCTTGGAGTGGCTCAATTTCTTTCATATATGTAGTTTTCTTTCCCAAGCTGTTATTTTTGGTATATTGATATATATTCTGTACAGGAGGTATGCCTCTCTTTATCCATTCACACGGACTTTGAGTTATAATACAACACTCAAGCTTAAAAAATATAAGAAAACAGAGAAACACTCAAATATAAGGTTTAATCTGTGGTCTTACAAACTTCTTGAGCACGCAATTAAGCTGAATTTGTGTTCAGATATAATTCATATAACAGAATATACTTGTTTGTTAGCTAATTAAGAGTGGTAGTCTTGGTTGGTTATATGTGTATACACATTCTTATTTCTTTTGCTACATTGAGGTTTGTGGTCTGCAACAAAGGTTCATTGAAAAGATGGTTGGCTCCACTTAAATGTTCTGCACTAGAATCAGCTTAATTTGATAATTCGGTTCTAAAATTTTTAAGATAGTGTGGTCTTCTTGCTCGTGTTTGTTTTTCAGTGTGTTCGATGCATATCTGTATTAGACACTACTATGAGAGTATCTTTGGCGCATCATTTTTTTAGATATTAATTATGAGACATGTTTTTTAGTGTGCATGCTTTGTAGATGTTAAAGATGGGACACAAATGCCTGCTTGGGACTTGCGCCCTCATTATAATAACACCCATGACCCGGCTATGCTTGTGGTTGTAACGAAAATATGTCATATTATCTTTTGATAATATGATAGCATGTGAGGAAAATTAGCACAACAAACAACTATATTGCTCTCAAAAAGATTGATTAGTAGGATAACATTGTGTCATGATTCCATTATTATATTCTCCATTAGCACTTGCTATTGATTTAGTTTTATTTTTTTCTTCTTTATGTACCTAGAAGAGGTTTCTGTCGTTCAATGCTAAGCTTTTTATGCTTCTTACAAGAAGTTGTGCGCTACCTTTTGATTTTCTATGTAAAACTATATTTTCTCATTAAGGAATGTTCATGTATGTGGAGATATGTGCATGTACATATGCATACTTTCATATATCTTCTTTGGTGGACATATAGGATGAGTTGAATGTCAAGAATGAGATTGAATAAAACATGGAAAGCTGATAATTCCTTCACTTTCAAAGGTAATCTTTTTAAAAATAAAACTTGAAAATTTTGTACAATGCTATACGAAAAATTCAGCTCTCGTCTATTTGTTGAACAATTAGGAGCTGTGTTTTATAGTTGTTCCAATACCGTTAGGCTACGCTTCTAAAGTTCTCTTGGGTGGTGATGAAAAGCAATTCATTAGTCTCTTTTTTCAGTTTAATTCACTTTTTTTCCTTACATAGGAGAATGGAAACAAAGTATATGTTTAAAAATGTTTTATAAAAGTAGTTTTGCTTATACATATATAAGAGAAAAACTTGGACTGACATGCTGTTAATGTTGGTGATAAAAAGGATAACACTATAATAACAGTGGAGCTGTTTAAAGTTGCAATATCAATTGGGGTTGGATATTGATGGCAGTGTTGGAGTGGTAAGATTGATGTTGATGGTAGTGGATGATGAGGTGGCAGTAGTGTTATAGACTTACATGTGAGAATAATATGGTGGTAATGATGGCGGTGATGTGGTGTTAACCTATATTACATTTACTCTTCAAAAGTAGCGAAGTACCCAAGTCGGACACGTATTGCTCGAATATGGGTATAGGATATGTGTCCGACACTTTTGGTTGGACATGTACTTAAAAAGCGTATCCAATCATTAAATTTTATAATATTCCTACTTTAAAATGAGTTAAATGTCTATATTGAACACTATGTTACATAAAAACATTTTTTTCTTTTCATTTCATAATTTAAAAATTAAAATAAAAAAAATAAAAACATTACCTTACACTAGAAAATAAAATGAATATTTAGTAATGTTCATTTGTCGATCTGTTTGGAGATTTGACATGTCCGACACATGGATACATTCCCATACCCGAGACCATGTAACATAGGTGTTAACTATCCAATCTATGGAGTTTATGTTTGCACTGTAATGACACCACTGGTGGTGTGTTGACAGTTAGTTTGATTGTAATAGCGTTACATGTAATTGTTGTGTTAGTGGAACAAATACATTACACATTCTTTGTTTTGAAAGCAATTATAATATTTTAGTTTGCAAAATATACTTTTCTGGGATCTATGGAGAAGGGCACGAGTACTTCACATCAACATGAAGCTAGTGTATCAAATAAATGTCTTCCTTAGAGGCTAGACAAAGGATATGGCTGTATACAGGTGTGGATGTGAATGTAATTATGATATGTAAAACCAACCAATTGAGCCTATTTGTCGTCCACTATAAGACGTTATGGTCTCAATTTGGAACTGGGATCTTGTTCTACCTCATTACAACACTTGCAATTATCTCGTGAATTATTGTAACAGAAACTTGCCATTGTTCTAAACCTTTACCTACTTTGGGACAAACTACTACAATTTTTTAATTCATGAAACAGTTTGTAAAGGTGTGATAGAAGACAAAAGATATATTATTAAAAGAAAGAGCTAGATCTACTTGTTTTACATACTAAATATTTGTAATCCATCTCATTTTTTTTTTCCTAGTTGGTACTCACACCCCTTTTAGGATGAAAAGCTGCATCATTTGTCGTCTTTTAGTTTAAGTCATTCTACCATGGTGTTAGAAGGTTAGTATTATTCAGGGAGGGAAGGAGGGGGAGAATGTAAATGGTGTAATTAAGTGGGATATGGACACTCAGCCAGTTTCCCATATGATGATGCAGATAGCAAAGTTTGATGTAAAGCAGTGATGTAAAAAACTCCCTCTGTCCCAAAAAAATGTCCTGCTTTGAGAATTGTGACTCACTACAACGTGAGTCGTAGTTCCCAAAGCAGGACACTTTTTTTTTTTTTGGGACGGAGGGAGTATTAGAATGGTAAACCTGAAATTGTTTTTTTTTTGATAATGGTGTCAGTTCAACCAGTGGTAACAAACAAGCTGTACACACTTTTGAAAAAAATATCATGTGAGAATAATATGTGTAATATGGACCGTAGTGTGTTATGATGGATATAAAATTATCCTCGTCACCCCCAGGGCTTGGATGAGTTGTAAGGTAACGACTTGGGTACTCACATGTCTGAGGTTCAAACCTGATTTCTTGGTGCATGCCATTGGGCCGGCTGCTGCACCCTCAGTTTGTAGCTTAAGGTGGGTCCAAAGGGCCCTACCCAGGGGAGTTCTGAGTTTCAAAAAAAAAAAAAAAAATTATCCTTGTCATCAACCACTGAAATACAGCCATTCACCTAAATTACTTTCCCTCAAAAATAAAACAAAAATATACTGGAACAGATAAATATAGATGCCCAGTATCTTAATGGGTGCTTGTAGTTGTTGGTCAGTGCTCCTGCTTTGATTCTAAGTTTAGTCATACTATGCTGACACTTCAGCGGTCTGATAGAGAGGAACTACTCTTTTCTTTTAAAATGTCCCTATTAACCCATGGTGCATCTTAAGTAGACACAATTGACATTTTTGGGGCTAATTTCTATCATTAAGGTTTTATTATGTGTTGATTGTAATGTATTTCTATCATGCTCATTTTCTTTTATTCTCAGGCGTTGATCTCAGTTGATCGTTGGATGTTAAATATTGACACTTTTTGTTAACAGTGGTTCTTGATATAACTTGTTCAGATTTTGTTTTGTTTTCCCTTTTCATATGCAGGCCAACAAGCATACCATCGTTCTGATGCAGACATCTCAGAACAGAGCAACTAGAACATTTATGGATTATGAATCAATAAGTCAAGCAATGGAGGGTATGATTTACAGTATTGTTGTTCTACACAGTTTCCATCTATGTTACTCATGTAATTCATTTCGCTTCTGAGACTTGACATTATTACTTGGAATGACATAAGCATTGAGCTGCTCATAAGCTACTGTATAAGACTGTTATCTGGCTTATAGTGGAGTTCACAACCGACTTTGAGAGTGCATACATAATTATCTAACCTTAAAAAATAAAATGTCTGAAGACATTTTATTTTTTTTATAATTAAGAATAATATAGAAAGCGTTTTTCCATGAAGAAATAGGGACTTCTAGTGAATTATTGCTTTTATATATGTTACATGGACTCTTGTACATGGGTGGGTGCCAGCAGGCATTGAAGCGCTGGACATGTCAAATCCAGAACAGATGGTTACAGGGACACCACTATATATTCATATTATATAATATTTTTATTTTATTCATATCTTTATATAACATGGTTACAAATATAGGCATCACTTTATTTTTTTTTTTGACAAGTATTATAAACAGAGCTCAAGAGGGGAGCGCAACCCCAAAAAACTGCACAAGGACCAAATAGGGCCCCTAATCACTTAACATATCCACAAAATCCACTAACTTCCCTATAGATTTACAGTTTCTCCCCTGAAGCCAAAAAAATAGTGTGAAGGATAGAGAACTTAAGCACACCAATAGGAGTTTCCTCTCCCTCAAAGGATCTCCTATTTCTTTCCCTCCACAAGGACCACCATAAGCACAAGGGCACAACTCTCCAAGCATCTCAGTCCACTCCCACTGAGCAACCTCTTTAAGCCTCATGGGCACTCCTCACACAGTGAGGCATAACCCAATGAACCCTGAAAGGCCTAGGAGTAGAGCTCAACTATTCGAGCCACTGGACAATGAATGCGTTTGATTTATTTGAAACAATAATATAATAAAATTGAATTTTATGATATACCTTTTAGGTGTGTGTCCAATTAAAAGTGTCGAAGTCAAACACATATCTCATACACGTCTGTGTAATGTGTCCCCTAACGCAGGGACTTCACTTACTTTTGAAGAGTTCATGTAACATGTATACATGGTGTATGTCATGAGTGATTTTTGTTCTGTGAGATCTCTTAGTTGCTATTGTTGCTCTACATTGGAGAGGTAATTTGCGTAGTGTATCCATGCTATTATATAGTGTATATCACGAGTTTTCATTCATAAGAGGTTATTACATTGCTGGTGGAAACTCAAGGAACTCAGCATTGTTAATGTAGAACTTAGAATGTTAATTAAATATTTTTTGTGTTTGCCTTGCATAACTTATCAATCTATAGATATAACTTACAGAAAACATACATGGATGTAACAAGTCGGGATTATTTAGCTACTATGTTCACAGAAGCAAGCAATAGCTGTAAATGCACCAGAGCAGTTAGGAAATATTCAAGTACCTAAAAGGGCTTGCTATATCAGAGTAATTATGTTGGAGTTAAGTCTTATAGCTTCTCATTTGTTATGGCTTGGCCCTTTTATGGCCGATATTGGTGCGCAGACCTTCTTCTATATTTTTCAAGAATTAATATATATTAGAAATATCCATGTCATTGTTGTGTTATGTCAGGGTTCCGCCCCACATCTCGTGTCCATGCCTGATCTACTTGGGATTAGATTTTAAATTATTGGTTATTCTGTTTTTTTATTTATGCATTTCTTATATTGTTTTTGGTAACTTCTTTTTGGAGCTATTTCGATATTTATTTCTTTGATGGACGGATTGTTTTGCAAATGAATGAGTGGCTCCCTGCTCCTTAACGCTAATTTGAATCTAACAAACAATTGATTTTTCATTTTCTGATACACTATTATATATTTCATAAGACATGATTATATTGTTGGTGGTTTACAGGTATTTGTGGACTATATGAAAGGAAACTCAAGGAGCTAAATCCAGCCATCAGGAACATTACTTATGATATTGCAGATCTCTACAATTTCATTGATGGCCTCGCAGACATGAGTGCATTAGTGTACTCTCTCTCTCTGTGTGTGTGTGTGTGTGTCTCACATATTTGATAGGGTTGCCACAAAGCATGTAACCTGGCAACTGCATAACTGTTTAAGTTGTGTAGATGAAGTCTTAAAGGCTCCATTTGGATTGAAGGATTTGACATAAATGGATTTATGGTTCTATTGTTTAAATGATTATTACATAAATTTAGAGTGAGTAATTCAGGTTGAAGTTTTAAACAATAAGCATATATTAATATTAGAGGATATCAAACAACAAGGTAAAGTGTTTTTTGCAATCCATACTGACAAGGATTGCAATCAAATATGTCTATCCTGCCTTTAGTATAATATTTACGTGAGTTTTGGCATCGAACTTCAGTAAACACTCTTTTGTTTAAACTCAAATCCCTTCATTGGAAATCCTTTAATTTAACAAAATGGAGCTCAAAATTTTGGTAAAAAAGCTCTCTCTATGAAGATATCATGACCTAGACTGGGTAAAAGAAAGCCAGTTGTCAATTTGGCTTTCCTTTATGTCATAATGAGATTCTTTGCATCATTTATCTACTGGCAACCCACTTTTTGAGATACATTTTTGCATGCATCTATATCAAGAGTTTGGCTGCAGCTTGTGTGTGTGTGCACACACATCCATAGGACAACAAAGCTCCTTTGGGATGATATGGTTATTGCCTCTACTTCTTTGTTCTGGCTTGAAGTTATAACGGCGTGGTTCACGCTTCACGTAGCAACATTGTAATGTTATGCAATTACTCAGTGTGGTGTGATATAATGATTTATGTTTCTACCTGGTTTGGCTTGCAGATACGATCACTCAATCCAGGCTTACCTGCCATACGATCGACAGTGGATTAAACAGCGAACATTTCAGCATCTCAAGAAATTGGCGCATTGATATGCTACAGCAAAACTCCTCAACTATTATGCAGATAATCTATGAAATGGAATCTATAAGTATAGATTTAGAACTTTATTTGGCCCAAGGTTGTCTACTATAAATTGGCAGCTCTTGTTTTCGTCCCTACATACATTGCACCTGTGGTATTATACTTAGTTTGAGGTTGAAACCAAGTAAAGCTGCTCAGCCAGTGTATCTTGTAGCCTTGTACTTTCTTCATTTCAGGATCTTCATGTTGGTGTTGGAATGTGTACCAGTGTTCTTGTGTAAACATAAACTGCTTGATTGTTTGATAGGTTTGAGCTGAATCACTCTTTTAACAGTTCTACGATTCCATTCATTGGGAGTATTTCTCAGAAACCTGGTAAATCTGGCACCAATTTTGAAGGTGCTTATAATTTGTTACATAGAATTTCAATTCAACTGCATTGACCAAAAGCTATTCAAGCTCCTGTAATTCATACTAATAATTTTTTTTTTTTGAACTCTTTTTTTTTTTTTTTTCGACACAAGATAAAGTGTCAAAATTACTGACTGAAAATATTAATACCGTGTGATTGTATATGCATTTATCATTTAGTTTCTTTATTTCTATTTTTAGTTTGTTAGTCATGCGTTGAGCTTGATTATTGAAGATCATGTTGATTATTAAATCAGATAAATCAAGATTGGATTATAATTTTAATATTTATTTTTAATGATCACAAGAATTCAAGTAGTTTGAAGTAAAAGTTACTTTATTTATTTATTATTAATGATGCACTATTGAAATTATTAAAAATACACAAAAAAATTATTTGTGAAATAATAATATCAAGAAATGAAAAGAAGATATTATTTAATATACGGCAATCAACAGGAAAATCAATTAAAAGTCTTGTAAAATAGCTAACCTCACAAGACAGTGTAAGCATTCCTGAAAAGAAAGAAAAGATGAAAATTATTAGCAAATATGTTAAAAGCTCGATGTTTAAATCTTTTTGTTTTAAAACAAGAATTTGAACTTCTTCATATTTATGTCAAGTTTATTTATTTTGTGCACATAGTTTTTGAGTTAATTTCTAACAAACCGTAAATGCACAATTATTGGTTATTAAGTTATGAGAATTTTTTAGTTGGTTAAGTTTCAAAAATGAAAAATTCATAAATATATGCATCCTTTTAGAAAAAAAAATAATAATAATAAATAAATAAATTCTAGTTCCGTTCAACCCATCGTATTTAAACCAACCTTGTACGTATAAATACAATACAATAATAAGACTTAGCTGATTTTCTTCTAATTTCCGGGTGTGAACTCTCGCATCACCTTGAGGAAGGTAAATTTCATCAATTTTCTTCTTCGGAAATCGAACAGATAGAGATTTCTAGCATCAAACCCTCGATTCTTTTTCTTTTATCATCCCTAGTTTTAAACTTGAATTAATATGTTGATTTTCGATTTAAAGAGATGATCGAAGTGTCAGAAGTCACCGTTTGTCAATGTTATAAACTTATAATCTACATTTCTGCACTCTATATTTTAGCAGACGGTTCAAAGCATCCAAAGATCAAATCATGGAAGATATAATTGCGGCACTTCTTTGTATGCTTCTTCTTGTAGCCCTAATTCCCCTTTATCTGTGGAAACGGCGTCAGGTTTCTCGATCCCCTGATGAACATGAACATGAAGAAGCAGCTCAGGTCTTATTTTCTGTTTCCTTATTGGATTTTTTTTCCCCTTCAGAATAATAGGTTCTTAATTTAATATAAATAAAGATTGGGTATGCAGAACTGATAATTTTTTGTTTTGATTTTAGAAAAACCTTTAGTTTATATTAATTGTATATATGATGCAATGTATCTAGTGGGATGCAAAATATTGTTAAAATCTTGTTTTTGAATTTTTAATCATTTTAGTTTATTAATTTTATATATATGAGGCAAACTATGTATGCAGAACTGATATTTTTTTGGTATTCAGATTGTAAACAAGTTTAGTTTATTATTTGTATCTACAAGGTAAAGTATCTTGACCTCTTCTGATGTCTGTTAGTACGTCGAACAACTAGCAGGTTAGGCAGAGGGACACAGTCGTACGGGCCACTGGTGCTCGTCGGATGCGAAGAAGACCAGCTTCTGGTGCCAGCACATCTTCAGCCCCAGTAGTAGAAGGTTGGTGGTGTGCTACTTTTCCTTTCTTTTATGCGTTCCTCCTTAAAATGATGAAATAATTGGCTCTTCTGTTTCAGTCCAGATATGTGTACTTACCTTTGCTATCAAAGGAAATTATTCATCATTTCATCTTCTTAGTAATTCAATAGTTACCTGAATGGTAGTTGTTATTGTTTGATTCGTTAGTTATTGTATATGTCATTTGGACTCTTTGGATTGAGTGAGCTGGCAACTCTATAAAGCAAGGAAGTAGAGATTTTTAGTTTAGTTTTTTATGTTTTATGATTATAAATGTTCAGATTTTGAATATGTTAAAGGTAGTAGTAGTGCTGGCTATAAAGCCAGCTATCAGCCTATTTTCTTACTGTTGTAACATCATGTATATTACATCTTTGTTCATGAAGGGCTTCTGCATGGATTTAATCTATGTAAGTAAATTTTTTCCCTATTTTTTACCTCCTTTCTTATTTTCCTTCCTTTTGGTGTGAGTGAGAGAAGAGGGGAAGTACCCTCTTACCAAGTAAGTAACATCAAATGGAGAAAAACTATTGTCAACCACAAGGAGAATAAGAACTTGCAAAAGGTTTTCATCAATATTCAACCTTAATTTTCTTGAGTGTATTATTGCCTCTATGATTCCTTATGATATGTTTAATATTATTGTATTGGGACTTGTGAATGCTCTATTTTTTTAAATATGTAAATCTTATAACACATAAGAACCCTCTTGGACCTCAGGATTTGCATATGACTTAGAATGCGTTAAATAATCAATCCCTTAAGTACTATGTAATTGGAGACTGACACGTAGGTAGTGAAAGTGTTTTTTTTTTTAAAAAATAAAAAATAAAAAAAATTAATAAATTTTGGTGCAGAAGCCGTTGATGGAAGTGATGATGAAGCTGCTGGAGATGAGTATTATAATGCTAAAGCATCAAAGAAGAGAGAAAAGAAACGGCAAGAGCGTGAAGCTCAACGACAGGTGTTGGGGCATCTCTTATTATACTTTCTTCGTCTTTATTTTTATTTTTATGTTTTATAAATTTCTCTACTCATTTTTAATTTTCCAATCTAAAAGAAAAAATTGTATCTCGTTTCTAGGTATTATGTGGCGATGAATTAGATCAAGTTTTATGCTACTTATAACTGTAGACTTTTAGTTGAACATCTGTTCACATCATTAAGAATTCAAACAAAAAAAACTATTCAGTCAAACTCAAATTTTCAGTTGAATACAATTCTCATAATTAAGAATTCTATATAAGATTTATTTAAAATACAATAATTCACATTTCAGAAAATGTCAATCATCGTTATTGATGTTTGTAGTAATCCTTGGCTTTTTTACTTTGATGTTGTATCTTTTCTTTTTTTTTTTCCCTCTCTTTTTGGAGCATCAATAGTTTTGTGATCTAAATTTCACATGGTTGATTTTCAAGGCTGAAGAAGCAGGACGTGAATCAAGGCAAACAAAACAAGACCGCTATTCAGAAATGCGGAGGAGGAAGGATGAGGAGCGTGAAGCACAAGAGCGTAAGCTGGTTGGTTGATCTTCTGCACTTTGTGGGTTACAGTGTTGGATTCCTTGTTGATGAAATTGGACATTATTTATTCAGGAAGAAGAAATCAAAGCCCAAAAGGCCAAGGAGGAGGAAGTAGCTGCATTAGAGTTTGAAAAATGGAAAGGTGCATTTTCAGTTGATGCTGAAGGTACCACAGAAAATGAAGTTCAAGATGGCAGTCAGGGCATGCTTTTTGATTTTGTGGAATACATTAAGGTAATTTTAAGACTGGTCCCCAACCCAACACCACCACACACACACAACCCACATATGTATGTTGGCACTTCTACTTTTCTTCTCATTACAGTTCTATTTATTGTGGTACATGAAGTATGCCAGCGTGACAGAAAATATAGGAAAGAATTTTAAGAGTTCTTTTACTGGTCTATGGACAAGGAAGCATAGATATGTCAATATGTCATCATTTGATAATGAAGCTTACAAAGTAAAGATGGTTGTGGGCTGATTTCTTATATATGATCTTTCAGAAACACAAATGTGTCCCCTTGGAAGATCTTGCTGCAGAGTTCAAGTTACGCACTCAGGTACTTCATGTACATTTTTCCGCCCTTCTTCCTTTCATCCCTGTAGCCATAGCACTCGACAAGGTTATTGATTGGTCGTTAAATTAAGTACTGCGATTTTCATTTTTGTTAAACAATAAAGGAACGGAATATAGCTTAGTTGTAATTCTTTAATATATATTTATGCCTACATGCGTGGGCATATGTTTATGGAAGTCTTCGGAATCTCCTATCCTTGTTTGTGATGGTACCATGATGTTATAATTTTATGCGGTGTGCACTTCTTAACACTTCCTAACTATACCATGCAACTTTTGGCAAATGCAGGACTGCATCAATCGGATAACCTCGCTAGAAGATATGGGTATGATATGTGACATTTTCATTGATTTGCATTGAACTCTTTGTTTCTATCAATCGGGTGCTTGTATCAACTACTTTGGCTCAACATACTCTATGACTTCAGCCCATGAAAACTTGTCCCTGGTCAAAACCCGATGCACTATCTGCTCTAAGTTATGTCAATTAATGCTCTATATCTTATAATTAAATTGGAAGTTATTTCAGATTTGTCTGCATGGATGCCCATGTTTCTACTACTATATTTCTAGCCTTTTTGCTGTTCCTTATTTCAGCTTTTCTTGCGACTTTTATATGTTAATTGTCATATACATATGCTTCAATATGTGGTCTGTTTTCTGCTATTTTGTGTGTTGTTTCCATTTTCATTTTTTTTCCTCGTCAATTTCTGCTTTTTGTTTCCAGGGTCGTCTTGTTTTCTGCCATTGTTTAAATAATTGTTGTTTTTATTAGGGCGGCTGTCTGGTGTCATGGATGATAGAGGGAAATACATATACATCTCACAGGAAGAAATGAAAGCTGTTGCTGACTATATAAAACGTCAGGGGAGAGTTAGCATCTCACACCTAGCTAGTCAGTCCAATCAGTTCATAGATTTGGAACCAAAAGCCCAGTTTGTCGAGGAAATCAGCAACACCGAGGATATTACTGTTGCTTGACTCAATGTACGTAATTCACTTTCTGTTAGATAGTTGAAGAGAATTAACCTAATTGTATAATACAAACTAGAGATAAAATTGAATCTGATTTGTCTATTAAATGACTTTAGAAGATGAAATTAACAAGTAAAGGACTGAGATGCTCTTTTTATATTTGCAGGTAGAGAAATCCCAGTAAATTAGTTTTTAGTCAGGTGAAAAGTTTTTAACTCTTTTAACTTTTTGTAGTTTTTGCGTCGTTGGATTGAAGAAAGAGTTCCCAAGGCCGCTTGCATCACTCATCTTTTGAGCTTGTTCAGCTGAGCCGTGTTTGGTTCACATGGATAAAAATGTCATGGAAAAGGTTGTACACAGTAGTCATTGTACTTAGATTGTCAACTTAGTAGATGCTGAATTACTTGGGTATAGAGGCAGGCATCAACCTCACTGCTATATGAGCTTTCATCCAATTGAATAAGTTTTCTAGTCTTATTGCTTCTCCTGAGCATTATCGAAAATTAGCACTTCTGTTGTTATGATGTTTCTCTGAAATTTTCATTTGCAAGTCACCTACTTGATAGGATTGATCAGCAATTGGAATGACAGCTGGTATTATTTTACATGTTTAAATATTTTTTTTTCCTAGTTGGGTACTTACACACACATGCCTCCACGGAAGCTCGAACCCCTGATCTTTTTTTGAGAAGTAAGGGCTTGGTACCGCTACGCCATTAGCTTTCATGTTTTGCTAAATATACTACAATAAAAGCAAGCAAGCTTAAGGTAACAAGACAACATTATTGGCTTCCATGTTTTGCATTGCCTTTTCTGTCCATATGTATATATATTTTTTTATTTTCCATTGTGCTCAAAGGTGTGAAGAAATCAAAATACATTGTGCTGATTTTGTGGTTTGAATCTAGGGCTCCCATTGTTTTGACCTAAAACATCTTCCAGGACCCCGATTATTTTGACCTAAAACATTTGCCCCAAAATATATTTTTTCATTATTTTGATGTTTGGTTCTACACAAAATCAAGAAAAACATTTTACTTATTGCACTCTCTTAGAGCTTCTCTGTGTTCTCCCCTTCTAATGTGGCTTTCAAATAAAAACTAGTGAATTGATAAGAGGATCTAATCCTAACCATGCACCACCCATCATATAAAGATAGGTCAGTGAACTCTTTATAGGAATAAAGTGGGGTGTTCGAGGTTAAACAGGTCATCCAAGGTAGACAGGTCATCAACCAAGAGGTTAAACAACTTTATTTTTGATTTAAACTTCTTTATTTTTAAGATATATGAAAAAAAATAAAAAATTTCAAATAACCCAACAAATGTTCAAAAAAATGCCGTCTCTAAGGTTGAAGTTGAGTGGAGCCTCTGTCGGTTCAAAGTCGGCTTTAGCAGTCAAACAGTTGTTCGAATTTAAGTTCAAAATGAGTGGATATATAAGGAATCCAGCTCGACATGGACATAGTAGAGCAGTAGAAGAAAAACAAAGAAAAAATAAAAAAGAGAGGCAATCATACACAATTTTATGTGGTTCGACATTAACGTGATTCACCAAGGATGATACCAATTTACCTTGCACAAAGGTGAAAGGAGTATAATAAAATACTAGATCTCATGAAGCGGGACCCAAAATAAAATCAAAATACACCCTTCCAAAAACAAGGGATCAAAATAGATGTCATAAATAAATGTGACCTAAAAAAAGAAAATGAACCAAAAAATAAAGTTAGAATTATCTTTATAAATTATCTTTCTCACAAGACCTCCCAAAAAAAAATGTTATTTCTTTTTTACAAGCCCTAAAAAAGTTATCTGTGTTGAATAATTATCTCAATCATAATTAGGCGAAAGTGTAAAAAAATTTCTAAACTATTCACTTTGTTGCAAATACCCCTTGAACTAGAAAAGGTTGCAAAAAGGACCCTGAGATTCACCGGATCAACTTTTCCAACATATGTTGATTTGAAATGACCGAAATGACCTTACTTATTACATTATATAAAAAAAAAGAAAAACGCCTAATTGTAAAATACCAATTATACCCCCACTAACTTAAGTTGACATAAATTCTGAATTTGTTGATTATGTTAGAGAGAGAG
>JAOTQH010000050.1:6125717-6138349 GCA_025631255.1 Cornus kousa
GTGTTAATCTCCTGCAAGCCATTTTCGTCATAAGCATCACCACCTTTCTGCTAACAATGGATCGCTCTCATTAACATACAATGTATTCGAGGTTTTCAAATCAATTCTTTTCTCCATCTTAACTGTAGGGTATTAGTTTTTCTGAAATTTTATCTTGTATTTTGGTTGGTTAGGTTATGTTTCTGTCTCAGCAATTTGAGGCAATGTTCTGTCTCAAACTCAGTTGGCACAGCAAAGTATATCAGTGGTTATCGCATTGGAGTGCATAATTAGCACGTTGAAATGCTAACTTTAAAAATGAAGAAGTGATGTAGATTTGTAATTCTTTCAATTTCTGTGCTCTTTTGGAGATGATCGAGTATGTGAGTACTCTGAAAACTATAGAAGAAACGAATCCTTGTATTCAACATGGGTCAGTACCTACATTGATATTGTTAGAGTGAAGTTTTCAGAAACTAATCAGAAGAAAACAAAACATCTACAGAATACACATAATCACATTGCACAAGTCACGCCCCTAAATCAAGACCAGTAGCATAATATTAGTAACACAATAGTCATTTCAAATAACAGAATGTGTAGCTAGAGCCATAATATTCCTTAAAAGGAGGATCGACTTTCAATATAAATAGAGTTGTGTTATTCATCACATGTATTTCCACTTCATTATCCCAACTTTAATTGATTGGTCAAAAAATTTGACTTCATTTCTTCCAGTTCAAGAAGTGGGTGTCCAAGTATTCTCGTCTAATGAGTAGCAAGTGTTATAAGGTCGGTCCTCAACACCTAGCAGGTTATAGACAAGTTCATTTTAAACTCAGCAGCTTATAACATCCAGAGTGCTTAGTCAGAGTAATTATAAATTTATAGTTTTTCTGGGTCCGTCCCTGCTTCGAAGTACATGTAAGGATGTATGAACACGTAATTCATTACACACTTTTTATGAATGTTAACTAAGTATTGTAAGTAAATTGATTCCCGTCAATCTTCAAAAAAAAAAAAAAAAAGATTCCACTCAATCATTTGATAACAAAAATCTTTCTTTGATATTGATAAATGATGACCACGAGTCAGACTAAATAGAATCCCATCAATTCTTATCAAAGGTTTGGAAAAGCATAGAGTTGTAGCTCGTTTAAGGATCATGCTTATGGCATGTTCGAAGTTCAAACTTTGCTTGGGCAGAAAGCATTTTTAATAATCCATATAATAATATTTCTTCGCAAGAATGCAATTGTGTATTTATATAGATAAATAAACGCAAGTTTTGTTGCACGTTTTTCTTATTTTTTTCACCTCAACTACTGGAAATAGAATCAATTTATCGTATTCCCATATTTCCATGTTCTGTCACTGCCGGGTATATTCTTCTTATTAATACTATATGATTTTTTCAGGTTAAAACAAAGACAAAGACATAAAATAAAACAAAAAAACAAAAATTACACTCAGTCACGTAGAGCATGCTGATCAAAATAAGGAAATATAGAAACAGAAAAAGAGTTAAGGTGAATAATGTAAATAAAAAAAACATCTACGCATTGAAAAAAAAAACAATTTACATTGAAGTAATAATCAGGGAACCTTAGGTTAACTAGTTAAATTGATCAACTATTAAGAAGAGTGTACGATCATAAATCAATCATAAATAAGCAATCGATTGAGATCTATCCAAAATTAGGTTGATCCAATGATAATCATATTTTTCGTATTTTAAAGTTATTTTATGAAACCATAATGCATTAAAAATAGGTAAACAAATCAAATACACACACATATATAATCAAAACATTATTTACTTACCCCAAAAAAAAATCAAAGCATGAAATGCAAAGCTAGATAGATTGGTGAGTAACGAATTTGTGAAGTGGATACTCCCTCTTCCACTGACAATCATACTTCATCTTTGCGCTTCAAGTTGTCAGTCGTCTTTGGATCAGGTTCAAACTTCTTCCGACTCAAAACATTGAGACAAGGATACGCAAATAGTCCCAAAATTGTAAGGGGTATCCAACTTTTTAAAATGGGTTATTAATATAAAAAATTTATTATACTGATTTGAGTGAATTTTTAAATTTATAGAGATTAAAAAGACTAAAAAGACAAGGACAATAATTGCCTCATACTGAATTTTCTTTTAAACGGGACTCGATGAAAGAGGTTGACATGTACCTTAAAAAAAAATATCTAATATTAAAAAATTTCCATTAAAATATTAAAAAAAAAACAATTAAAATATTTTTATTGGGTTAACCAATTAAAAAAAAAAAAAAACAACTTCTCTCAACCTCCATTTCAAAAAAACCTAGTGTCCCTCCCTACCCTCCGCCGCGAGAAAAACTATTCGATCCCCACCACCACATCTCTCTCTCTCTCCACTGTCCCTAGCGCTCTCCACCACCACGACTTCTTCCCACCTCTCTATCTCTCTCTCTCTCTCTCTCTCTCTCTCTCTCCATCCTAATCAGTTGTATTGGTGTTTTGGACGTTTGTGTATGCGAGGATGATGTGAGTGAGGTTAAACACTTGCCTGATTTTGATATTTTAAATTTGAAAATGTCATTATTTACTTGGTTCATCTCACCCATTAGAAGAAATCTCCATCAAAAGTGATAAGAGTAACTTGTTGCATTTGTTTAATCACATCAATGTCAAAAGATAGTTGGAGAATGTCATGAGAAATAGCACATTCATTCAATGACACATCTATTTTTAAATATTTCAAAATAAAAAGATGAATAAGAATTTTGGAAAGTTACAATTTACCATTTAAAAACTTGTTAAATATGTGTTAGTATTCAAGTGGTTGAAGCATCTTATAAGCATTTGTTATAAATAAAAGAAATGTTATTACCAAACTGATTAGCGTATTCATGCAGATCTTCGCGTAGATTAATACCGGTTTTATGGTTTGGTTCAATAATACTGCTTATCCTATTTCTCAAGCTAACGTCCGCAAAACACACTGGCCTATGTTTTGTTCATTAAGAATATATATAAATCAAGTGTGAATGATTGTCGGACAGAATAAGAATGTTTTAACAGTAACATTACAAGAAGAACAATAACTCTATTATTGATGAAAGTTAATTAAACCTTGAACAAACAAAAATTATCTTTACATTTCACCAAGATCGACAAACAACAGGTGGTAATACAATACAACCTCGTGTAATGTCTTACAATGTCTTGGATATACAATCAATAAGAACAGTTTCACATACAACAATTGCAGCATTTACAGCATGAGCTCTGAGCCTAAACTTGTGTGGAACAATATTCTTTTTTTATCTTGCCACATCCATTTACAGCACGCGAAAATGTTTCGCTGTTACTTGACCGAGTTTATTTACTTCATCCGAACCGATCTTCAGTTACAAGTCATTTCTTGGCCTGCAGTATCATAGTTTTAACAATGCTTGGAATTTATATTGAAAAAATCTCTTCACAAAAATAAATAAATCAAAGGAGAAGAGGATTGGAAACAAAAGCCATAATGTTCAACCGCTGTAACAAACTTTACAATTTAGTAATTTTTTGAGTTGCCTCCTTATGGCATTAATCTACTCAAGGATATAGATAACCAGTTGAACTACAGATCTTATTTACTTCTTCGATTGTTAACTAGCATATACTAAACTGAAAAGGATGTGCAACATTAATTGTTTGTACTAAATTAAAAATAAAATAAAAAATCAAATGCGCTGGTAAACTGATTATAAGACACAAATCTTAATATGTGAAAATAGTTAAAAATGGTTCAATTGGTAATCCATAGGCCTGTAGCCCAGATGGCATCTGGTCGACTGCCATACGGTTTTATCT
This sequence comes from Cornus kousa, assembly GCA_025631255.1. Lineage (NCBI taxonomy): Eukaryota > Viridiplantae > Streptophyta > Magnoliopsida > Cornales > Cornaceae > Cornus > Cornus kousa. Next base: position 6,129,543 of record JAOTQH010000050.1, read on the forward strand.
CAACTCGAAAACTGGAAATCTCCATTCCCAAGTGAGGTTTATCTTAAATGGTTTGTGGGAAATAAATCTGGCATATGGTGTTTACACCTAAGAGTAAAATGATCAGTGGAAAAATAATGCGGTTGACCTTGTAATCTGAAACTAAAGGACATTAGGTCGCACCTGATCAGATGTAGCTATTGAAAACAAAGTGTCAGTATCTACTACAACAACTGGGGCTAAAATATCATATTCCAACATGTTTTGTATTCATCAATTCTAGATTTTGAAATTCTCTAGAGCTTCATGCTTAGTCACTAATTGGCCACAACATAATACCATGTTTTCCTTTTCAAAGTCACCTGTAGAGTGTTGAACACAAAATGTGCAAAAGTGAAGGAAACAATTGTACCTTTTTTAAATACTTCTTGTGAAGTTTCATGGCCCCAGTGCAAGCTTTTTTGGCATCTAGATTTCCAGTTATGTCATTTAATATCTGAAAAGATGAAGAGAAAAGAATCATGAATGAGATGAATGACAGAAAATAAATAAATAAATAAATAAATAATAATAATAATTAAGAGCTGCATCATAAGTTGGAAATGTTGCAGCAGCATAGACCCATCAGTGATATGAACAAAGACCAACTGTTGGCTGGAGTGATATTTCTTGCAATCCCCAAAGGGGAAAGTGCAGGTCTAAGCACAGGTATGGAGATGGTGCGTGCATTACTTACTAATAAATAAATAAATGAATAAAGGATGCTTTATCAGTATCCGGTTACTGATAAGATAGCTGTGGTTTTTCGTTTCTCAGGGCTTCAGAAAGTTCAATCATTAATCAGGTAAACTACGATCCATGTTTTCATGAAATTGTGGTAAAAAGGGAAACCCCTGTATCATTTTTTAAAAGCAAAATGATCTCAGCTCAGTAGGTGATATTTGCAGTTGCATATCTGTACACCTTTTCTTTGCTATTCTATCCATGAGTTCTCTACCTAATTGGTAAATCAATGTCGACAACAGTAACTCCAATTGGAGGCTTCTGCAGCAGTAAAAAAAAATTAACTCGTCAAGCTGACCTTAACAACATCATCCAGGCCCCGAGCTTCTGTCTGTAACTTCGAGCTTCTATCTTTCAAGACACTGGCAACAAGGAAAATCGAAATGGGTAGTGGCGATTCAGCATTTTTTGCTCCATTTTTCATATTTTCTCTCTCAAACTTCCCACATTGGCGTATTGATTTTGCTTTTTTTGATCCTTCAGATTTTTCACCAGCTGAATCAGCCTCCTCGTACATAGAGAACAAGTCTGGGTCGTATTCCAGAGCCCACATCATCTGTTAACAGGTTCAATAACCAGATAAACTTATGTTACAAAGAACAGCTTCTTGTTTAGAACCAAACTAAATAAATTATATAAGAAAATGAAAAGGGAAAAGGATGGAAAGAAATACTGTTACCAAGTACATATATCATCAACAAACTACCAGAAGAGACTACAAACATGCGCATGAGTAAGTACTGAAAGAGAGAGATCCATTTTCATTTTAAAACATATAGCCGGCACACATGCAACAAAAGTAATGAAATATCCAAAAGATGCTCGCTAGTCTGCCAAGTATAGTCTTGAAGCTGAGCTCCTGATATCAGCTCAAGTTTTCCTAAGAGTTTGAGCAACTGTACACACCTTCAAACTACTAGAAAGCTTACTACTGCTTATCTATGAAAGGGGTGGAGAAACATCAGCTTATGCGGGATAATGAATGGAATCTACTTCTACAGCTTAGATGACTTATAGATTCCATATGTGAATGAATTTCCAAGTTGAAGTGGGTAATAATATACAAAGCAGCGGTCCGGATCCTTCTCACGGATAAAAAAAGTAATTCTGCTTTCACTTGTACCTACTCCTCCAACTCGCAGACACAGAGAAACAAAAGGAGAAAGAAAGAAACTGTGCTCCCAATGAAACCAAACTGCTTACCCACACACACATGAATGCACACAAAAAAAGGATAAGTTATGTAGTTAAGCCACACATAATACAACAACCAACCCTTTCACATCTACTTGGGATCGGCTACATGAATCCTATGTTAAGCCACACAAAATATAGCTCTGACTTGGATGGGCTTGGTGGGTAGACTGAACTTTCAAGTGCAGTGCACCTTGTTTGTCTTATAAAGGGTCATATATGCACATGACACGAGTGAAATCCATGGCTTGGAGCTAAGCCCATCAACCACCATAAAAAGGCAATTACACAGTGTTGGTCACATCAGTGAATTGGGTAACCTCTGGCATTATTTAAACTGGGTGGCTGCCCTACTCCAACCTATCTTTTCCTTCTAGACAGCCAAAACTTTGCCATTGAAACAAGCAATAGTCCTCAACCGGTTAAAAATATTATGCAGGACATCTTGATCATAAATGCAACCCCTCTTAAAAAATCATATTCCTTGGATTCAACAAACATTTGGAAAAAAAATGTCTAACATTACTCCTCCATCCCACATTAAATATCCTTCATTTTTAATGTTCCAGAATAAATGTCCATTTTTTGAAAATTAATTTTATAACAATAACAAATTACCCTGAGAAGTTATTACACACAGAGCATTAGAAATTCAATCTTATGTAAATACAATAAGTGCTGCTTTCCGAGAAAGTTGGAATCTACAAATGTGCATATTTTGGCAGAGAATAATTTTTCAAAACCGTAGCACTGACTTTAGGCATTTGATCATGTAATAATTAGACAGGCCACTCTAGTGTCCATCAATCGCTGAACACCCAAAAACACTGTTACAGTGATTGTCACATGCACCTCTTGTAATTATCAAAATGGCTATTTAAATCCTTAAATTCAATATCATCATCATTATCACCCTCACCTTTATCCCATATGTTCAATATGTAAAGTAGAATCTTGAACCAATTATTAGTCTAGGTAAAAGTAAAATAAAAAATTTGTACAATTCAAGAAGTATAAAGAGCATCTTGAAGATCGTTTTGACAAGTAAATGGATGCTGTACATCTAGTCATATCATTAACAGTCTTCCTTGAGGAAAATCTTGTACATGTTGGAAGAGTTTTTTTTTTTGTTTTTTGGTAACTAAAAATCAACCCATCTGCTAGCCACTTTGGACCCTCGGATGGTTTGCAAACTCTAGATACACACAATCACCAGCAAACCAGGTGTATCATTTAAGTCCAGGCCACAACTTTGTGAGTCTTGAACTAGAGACCCAAGGCTAGCCCACGCGGGCTATTGAAGATTTGACTTTAAAAAATGGACAGTCACATCCTAGTTAAAAGCAGGTGAGTAAGGTAAAGCAATAGACTTCAATTTGTAGATGTCTAAAATAATTTCTTTTAATTAACAGCAAAATTTTCATCCACTCAAAAGTCAACTAGATTTCTAAATTTTCAGAGTTGGCAGGACCAAGACCATCAACAGCAGGAAAATCTCCAAAAAGGAAGAACAAAATGACAAACAGAAAAACAATTAAGAAAGAAGGAGAGAGAGGTGAGGGGGAGAAATAAGACTGAATCCTGAGCCACACAGAGTTTCATTTAGTTTTTCCAGGAATATTTTCAAGTAATAAAAAAAAACTTGAACATGGTTCTACTTTCAATTATTTTATTTTGAAAATTTGAAAAGGAATAAATGAAATTGATCATACCTCCCAAAGGTACAATGAGTCACCAAAAGAAAATTCTCGACGAAACAAAACCATAAGCATACGGAAAGCAAATAGGTAGTCACCTCCACCTAGTGTCTCTGTGGTCCAAGATCAGAAGACATTTTATTGTTACTTTCTTATTTTGGCAAAGCAAACAAGTAAAGGAACACACAATGCAATATTTTAAGAACATATAGAACGACTATAAAAAATAATAATAATAAAACAGAAAGATCTAAAAACTTTTCAACCAAAATTGTAGGTGGGGAATGCATCTTTGCTATTCCTAGATGCATCTTAGTGATCTAAATATGCTTATGCATTAAACTGAAAGAAGTCATTAAGTCATTAGTTTGTTAGTGATCTATTATATAGAGAAATCAGGAAGAAATATGATGAGGATTTGTGCATGTATAATAATTAAACAAGAAAAAGTTTAATGTAAATTTGTTTAAGCGTATGACAGTATTCCTAAAATATAAACCAATTCATGATCTCCTACGGAAAAATTAGGACAACGAAAAAAATTAATAAGTTAACAAAGTGAGCAACATGAAATAAGGAATATTCTTATAAAAAGCTTGAACAGATGTAAAAGATATTTACTACTGTTAACTTGTGGCATTCTATAATTATTTAATCGAAAATCACAACCATGGAATTTTGGGGCCACACAGTATTAGATTGTCTCTGCCCCACCCACAATTCTAGGCAAGACACATTCAACACTAGGATACTACCTACAGTGCTAGAGGAAAATTCTAAAATGAACCATTCCAGGGGTGACCCAAAAGAGAATCTATAAACTGTATAGTATATGTTTTCTTAAGTGGCCTGAGCAAAGAATTTATTTTTATTTTATTCTTTTCTCCTTTTGGGGGGGGGGGGGTGGTTTCCCCGCCCCGAATATACTATAAATTTGTTAAATTACCCTTACATACTATGATATATTACTAAAATAGGTTAAGTGTATATATATACACATAGGAGGAAACCCTAGCCCTCATTTCGTTTCATGTCTTAAGTCTTGTGAAAAAAAGAGAGCCGCGACCTAGGGGCCTTTATGTACCATGAGGAATTTTCTTCCATACATGAACAACAAAACAATGAGGAAAGGTGTTCGCTTAAAGTGATAGTAACAGAATATTCCTGAAAAGAAATATACATAAATGATGCCCTAGATATAAGGGAAGCACAAATATTAAATAGAGACAATACCTAAATGTTGATGAAGCTTTGGATCGATAACTTGAGTAATTGAAGCTAAATTACTAAGTTGTGCCTCCACCCCGACAGAGCGTTCGGTGCATCTGAAGTTAACTCGCTAAAAAATTTCAAACAACAACACATCATACGAAATTGGAAGTTAGATTTTTCTTAAACCAATAACAAAAATCAAATACAAATTACAGTAGCTCCAAGCCTCCAACCATAGATGATATAACTGGTGATGTAAAGAGAAATAGTGAGGCTACATCCTGAAAGATCTCAAGATATAATAAATATAGGAACTTTTCAAGAACCTCATCAGTTAAAGGACAAACAATCGTGTAGGCCATAAAAAATGAGCACTGCTTTTTATGTTCAACTGCATTGGATGAAAAGACTGCATCTTTATGTTTTAGATTCTAGCTGTCAAAAGTTTCCTTTCAATTTGAAAATGTTAACAAGTTTTCCCTTTGCCTCTTAATCGCTTTTACTCCAGAAGGTAACTCTGAAGCTTCACAAGGAAAATCTCTGCCATTTCATAATGAAGTGGCAAAATCTTAAGACCACAGACAATTCCTACTACAATCTTCTAACAGAGGATCATGATAACATCACATGATATTTATGGTTGTAATCAGATGTTATTACAAAGTGAAAGGAAAGTTCCAAGTACATTTTAGTAGCTTTTATATTTAAACTTATCTGGCAAAAAATCTGAAATATGAGCATTGTACAGCCCAAGTAAATAGCTTAAATGGAAAAGTAAAGCAAAAGGGAGGGTAGTAAAAAGAAAGGTTTTAATTCATGAAGTACATCAAGATAATAAATCCATTTGAAAAAAAGAATTCATCATAAAAGACAATTTAGTTGGGAACAAAGTTAAGAAGGAAGCAAGTCTAAAAAGGTTGGCAATAGGTGATGTCCTATCATAATACAGCAATCCTCCAAAAACCTCTTTGAAGACGAGGAGAAACCCAGCCAAACAATATGAATCTGAGTTGTTTTCAAATTTGTGATCCAATGGGGTAAATGATGAAGCATATTACGTTATTGAAACATGGTGCTTCAATCGAATTAAATTAATGAAGCAGAAACCAGGTAACTATATAAAATTAAATGCCATGCCATGCCATGCCAAATGAGAAGTTATGTTGAATGAAAAAGATGTACCAATCTCCGCATCAAGCGTTCGAAGCACCAAAATGCGTCTGCTTCATCTTCAAGAAGAATAATCATGGGGGAGCAAAGATCGCTCATTCCTGCTCAGCATTCATAAAGTTCATTCTTCAGAGTTCAGAACCAGAAATTTGATGCAAATAATAGATATTAAACTATGTTGGAGCCCTCTGGTGCAGAGATACAGTACATTAAGTGTTTCAAGAATGATAAACCCAGCCATCAAAGTTTTTGCAACATTTGGGAGACAAGACCAAACAGATTAAGATGAAAACGGTATCATATTGTATTCCCAATGGGTGGAAATTTAATGACAAGGGTGAAACTTATAGTTAAATGAATTTGCATGGGGAGAAAGAAAAATTCACATGGTTTCAATATGGATTCTACATTTCAATCAAATTGATAATGATATAAATTGTGTATACTGCATAAATAACAAAAATTATATAGGATGGTTTTATGAAGTTTCCTAAATGAGATGTTCCTTTTTCTTTCTGAATTCCGATGGTTCACAGATACTAACTCAGGAATGAAATTTGAAAAACTAATGTACTTGTCACCGTACTAATTGAATAAGTTGAAAAGATAAGTAGCAAAGCCAATTAAATTGGAGAAAATATATTAACATATATACATATATGTAACTACTATGTGTGTGTGTGTGTGTGTGTGTGTGTGTGTGTGTGAGTATAAAAAGAGATTGCCTGGATTGAAGCAAATTTTACCATAATTAATTTGTTCTTCATTTCATTGAAGCCTTGGTAAGAAAGGAAATATAATTTGATTACCCACCTTGACAGTAGCCAACATCTTTATCTACCCAGGCATAGACGGCTAGAATATCCCACAGTTTTGACAAATTTTCTTGCTTCTCATAAAACACTAATGTCCTGTCAGTGCGATTCACATCGAGCCCTACCATAAATATTAGTCCAAGCATGAAACGTTACAACAACATAAAATTATATCTTGAAATATTAGAAAGTTGTTATAAATAAGCTAATGCAAAAGGTTTTCGAATCATTAGGATATATGTCACAGTTTCCAAGTACCACTAATGGATTTGATGCTCTAAAACTCGAAACAAAAGCTAGAATTAAACATACAAGAACAAATCAATTTGAATTACGCTCATATCACATATGTAATGCTTTGCTTAACATCTTCTATTCATCAGACCACCAACAAAGTAAGAAATCAACATCATCTTCATGGCCAATTGGCCATTATTATGTTATCAGATAAAAATAAATAAATACATAGCGATAAACAAGCTACAACAATAGATGATCATCCAAGCTGAAGTTCCTTTAGATATGGACAGAGCATGGATAACTGGATAAGGTTAGGCAATTTAGAGAGAATGGTAGCTGCCATGGTGCTCTTTTTAGGTACCACTCCACAAGTGATTTAGTGGAAGCTTTCTAGCAAATGGAGTGAAGAATTACGGAAGTGAGAAGAAAGATAGCACACGTGGACATGGAAACAAAAAGTTGTAATTGAATCTCATCATTCATCACTGCATTTCCAATGTCAATGGACAATTGCCATTTAAAGCAGGTTATTAACAGGGAGGAGTTTTATACTGAAACCAATCCACTAAGCCAGTAATAGTTTACTACAAAGCCTACTTGAGATCCTTTTTCCAGGCCAAGTACTCTGACCCATGAGACCGATTAAGGAAAGGGAACTAATTTCAGATATTAATTAACTTCTTGCCAGCCTATCCCTACACCAACAATTCGACCAGTTCACCAGGCAGGAATATCAATACTAATTCCCACATACAAGCGTAGTCTGAAGCCCTTGGTTCTGAGGCTCAAAATTTTAAATGGCACTATCAAGATTTTTAGGGTCACACGCTAGACTAACAGCACATGTGCTCAAGAGTCAGTATTTGGCCCTTAAATTGCCTAATTAATGTCATTCCGAAACCCAGGGCAAAAAAATTGTTGGTCCTAAGCTGAAACTAAATTCTATTTTTTCATTTTGTTTTGTTTTTGAAAGTATGATGTTGTGGCAAGTCAGCGTACTGTAACTACTGTACTACTAAATTAGTTGAGTGACACTACTTTAGCGACTTACCATTCATGCTGATGAAGATGAACCAAGAGAAAGTATAGGATTATTATTCAGAGCTATTTCACTTTTAATCCCCAATAGAAGGAGTACTTTTAGGTTAAAGAGAAGAAAGGAAGAGAGGCGTGACAGTGGGACCTCAAAGTGGCCATTTGGGCTAACTACACAAATGGGAATCTCAAAATTTAACACAAAGGGGTATACAAGCCTAAAACTCTTGACAGAAAAGAACAACTCAAAGTGACACCTTCAAGGCGACACCAAAAGTCAGCAATGACTGTCCTCGAACCAGATGTGTCTGGATAATGTCCCTTTTCTCAGACATGCATGTTCAAAGCTGACTCCAAGCATGGTTATCCCCAAATATTTTTACAAGATGAATTGGAAGCTTAATTAGCTGCTAATGGATTGTGATAAAAGTAGTAGAGCACACTCCCTTGTATGCCAGACAGTCCCCAAACCCTAAAATGCAGATACATAGAGAAAGAACTGAAAAATAAAATAATCATGATGCATGACTGGGTCCAAAGCACCCTTATCAAGTACATAAATGACAAAAATATAAATATCCAAGAAATTATTCAAATTCATCGATTACCAATATAAATATCAAGTTCATTCAGGAAAAAAAAAAAAAAATATATATATATATATATATATATATATATATTT
>JAOTQH010000050.1:6201065-6222530 GCA_025631255.1 Cornus kousa
ACTTGACTTTTGCATCTTTATATATACTATTGCATCTTTAATACTTTATTAGGTGGGTTTTGTTTTTTTTTTTTTTTCAACGTGCGCCTCGCCTTGCGCCTTGTGCCTCAGGCTCCAAGAGGCATTTGCGCTTTTGTGCGCCTTGAGCCTTTAACAACTATGGATTGGCCCAACTCAGAAGATTTTGAGAGAGGTTCCCAAGGCAAATGTACGTTTCTATAAATAGAAGCTAGAGAGAGAAAAAAGGGGATTACTGAGTGAAGTGTATTGAAATTCCTTTATGAAAATAGAGAGCAATTTGTGGTATATTTAGTTTGTGTACGGAGAAGAGGAAAAAAAACATTGAAGGCCATATTTATGTTTTTGATTGGTCGTGGTAAATTTTCTTCTTTAAGGAGGAGGGATTGATGCAAATAACAAATGGTGCCCTGAAAAATGTCTTCCTATTTAATAATGTCCAAGTTCATCCTTGCTTTAATAAGGGGACTGATAAGTGCCCATTTGTTTTGCTGTAAACAATCCTTGTCCATTCAATAACTACTCTTCAAGCTTTTCCCATATATTCTTGTTACGACAAACGCAACGAACCCAAGAAACAACCAAGAACACAAAGATTTAGTGTGGTTCGGCAAAGACTACATCCACGGTTCAGCGAAAGTTTTCACTATACGAAACTCAAGAGATTACAAGTTTCAGCCCAAAACACTAGCTCTGGCTCTCACTCTTTTTTCCGCGCTTTTTAGTGTCTATTAATATTCCACTCCAAACCTTAAACGCCTCTATATATTGGGCTACAAGAGAGTACTAATGGCTAATGGCTAATGGCTATTTGTTTGGCTCCATTATGAGGGTATGCCCTCTGTACACCTAAATTTAATTTTTCCATGTATACAACACCAATTATTGAAAAAAAAAATGAGTTGTTAGATCAAAAACGGGTTGCAAATGCAACCTAACATCAAATTCGGGCCACAAATATCACAAATCTCCACCTTAGCTCAAATTACGCCAAGCTCCACAATCTCCAGCTACTCATTTCGCCTCCTTCACATGCCCCTAAGGGCCTCAGCATTTGTAAGCACCAATCAAGTCCAGACAATGTCTAAACTTGATAGTAGGAATGACCTTAGTCATCATATCCACTGGATTCTCTACAGTCCCAATCTTCCTCACTACAATGGCACCCTGTGCAATCATATCTTTAATGAAAGTGAAACCTGACATAAATGTGCTTGGTCCTCTCGTGGAACAACTAATTTTTAATCAGATGTATGGCACTTTGACTGTCGGAAAACACAGCCAAATCATCTTGCTGCAACCCCAAATCACCAACCAAACCTTTCATTCATGTAGCTTCCTTCACTGCCTCTGTAGCTGCCATGTCAGCCTCAGTTGTAGATAATGCAACTGTGGATTGCAAAGTCGCCTTCCAACTGATCACACTCCACAAAAAGTGAAGACATACCATGTTAAGGATCCCCTCCTATCAAGATCTCCAGCGTAATCTGAATCAACATATCTAACAACACTCCCACACGTGTTGCTGCCTCTGTCATAGACTAAGCCAACATCCTACACGAAACATTAGGGAATTGTCAATAACGATAGAATATATGCAAGGCACTAGAACTCACTGGCATATCCCGTGAAGGAAATTGCATTGGTTAGCATCTAAAGGATCATAGAGATCCTACGAGAACTATATTTCGCATTTGGAAAGTTAATTATTATAACGGTTTGACAAGAATGTCATTCCACCGCAATTAACATGCTTGTGCATGTATGTTTTTAATGCAAATATGAATGAATGAGCACATGCATGTTTATTACGATGGGTTGACATCCTTGTCAAACCGTTGTAGTAATGAGCATTCTACACTCAAAAGATAGTTCTTGTGAGATCTCTATGATCTTTTGGAAGCATAAAGGTGTCAAATCGCTTGTACCACTTTAGCCTATACAAGGATTCTATGGTGTACGGGATGGAAGCAATCTGCCAATACAAGTGGAGATTCCTTTACTTAGAATCCTCTTCAAGACACAGTTTGAGGATGCCGAATGGGTTCGAGCCCACTATGATCAGCTTTGTCTCATAGATGAAAAGCGCCTCCAAGCCATCATAACTACCCTCAAACGAAGGAATTGTGAAGACCCCTTACTCTGCATTTTCTGTTGATGAGTGATTGATGCCTTTTGTCCTCGTATACTTGTCGTGGATGCTTGCTTTGATTGTTTTTCTTTGTCTTAGTGCAATTCTAGGCATTTGAGCATTTTCCCGTCTTTTATTCAGCAGGTCTTGGTCTGAGCTAGGTATTATTTTTTCGTGCAAACATGGCCCAAACAAAGCAGACAAAGTTGATGGTTTGAAATAAGACAGGTTGGAAAAGTAACCTCACATTGCGATCACTTAGTGGTTTACATAAGTTTGGTCATGGCTACAATGTAACCCCAACTTCGTCGAAAAGCTACCTTCGACCTAATGAATGACAAATGATGAAATGAAATTATTAAGCAGTACCTCACAATTACTGTAATATCCACTTTACAGCCTACCAATGGACATTCCCAGGCTTATCCATGTATCTGCTTACTATACTAACTGCATGTGAAATGTCTGGCCTAGTACACGCCATAGCATACATGATGCTACCAATTGCACTAGCATATGGAACATGAGACATGCTCCACCTCCTCCTCTGTCTGTGGTGACAATCTTGCTGAAAGTCTAAAGTGGGTAGCCAATGGAGTACTCACAGGCTTTGATGCTTACATACCGAAGCGTTCTAACACATTTTCAATGTATTTCGTCTGTAACAAATACAATCTGCCCGCTCTTCCATCCCTGTGAATTTTCCATACCCAAAATCCTCTTTACAACACCAAGATCCTTCATCTCAAATTCACCACTAAGCTGAGCCTTAAACATATTGATTTCAGATATGTTCTTGCAAGCTATCAACATGTCATTAACATACAACAACGAGACAAATATGAACCATCTGAGAGCCTCATGTGATGCATGCAACTATCAAACTCACTTCTAAAGTAGCCACTACCAACCATAAAGGTGTCAGCATGTGAAAACCCATACTTCTGAGGTGGCCTAGTCTCCCTCCTAGGCCTGTCTCTAGCCACACTATACTACTGAAACTGTGCATCTCCGTCTGCCCGAAAACTGCACCTCTCATTAGTCAACCGATCAAGATTATCATCGAATTGAACCTCTACATGCTTCACCTCAGTTCTGGTACATGTCTGACATAAGTTAATGTCTTCACTATACTGTACTGTCATACATTTTGATTCGAACTGTACCGATACCTACAACCATGATTCGAACTGTACCGATACTGCATTATTTCCCATTAGAACATCCCCTCCATCAATAGACTTGTAAGAGGTAAACGAGCACCTGTTTGGACAAGCATGAAACAAGCAACCCGAGTCAAGAATCCACTAATCACAAAAGCCACTGACAGAAATAGTGAGAATAGGAATCATTAACCTCTGCAACAACTAGACAATCAGCTTCAAAGAGTTCTCCTCTTCCCTTCTGACGTTCCGGACAGTCTTTCTCTCAACACCTTCGTTTTGTTCTTATACTTGGAACGACCTCTACTACCAGACTCTTCCTTTTGATTCATTCTCCCTCTAACTAACAACCCCTCTGCCAAACTTTCTCTATTGCCCTTAAACGCCCTTTTTTACAACTCTTTGGAATTCAGAGCTGCCTTCACGTCTTCCATGGACAAAACAATTTTTCCATACATCATTGTATCGACAAATTTATAACACAAGGGTGGTGAAGAACACAATAGAATAATAGCCTGATCTTCATCCTCTATCTTGACATCAATATTATTCAATTCCATGATAATACTATTTACCTCGTCAAGATGTTCTTTCAGAGTCGAACCTTCATGCATATGAAGAGTGAACAACCACTTCTTTAGATACAAGTGGTTCACAAGAGATGTCGTTATATACTGAGACTCCAACTTGGTCCACAGCCCATCCGACGTAGTCTCTCTAGCAACTTCTTGCAAAACCTCATTACTCAAGCACAATATAATCGTACTGCGTGCTTTCTCTATAACCTTATCTTCGTCCTAAATCTTTTCTGGCAATGCATCCTACCCCTTCAACACTTTGGATAACCTATATTGAACCAATAGAGCTTGCATCCTAACCCGCCACAGATTGAAATCGTTTCTTCCGTTAAATTTCTTGATTTCTAGAAACTTAGACGCCATCCCTTCTTTGAACCGAAAGGGTTGGCGTCAATGATGATTAGAGTAGTAACAATCTTACTTAGCGAACCCAATGATTTAGCGTGGTTTGGGAACTTAGACGTCAAATCTTCACCGTTAGATACCAGTTTGTTACGACAAATATAGCGAACCCAAGAAACAATCAAGAAACACAACAGAAAATAAACACGCCGCACACAAAGAACACAATGATTTAGCGTGGTTTGGGAAAGCCTACATCCACGGTGAAGATTTGACGTAAGTTTTCACTATGCGAAACTCAGGAGATTTACTAGTTTCAGCCCCAAACCCTAGCTCCGGCTCTCTCTCTCTTTTCTGCGATTTTCAGTGTCTCTTAATATCCCACTCCAAACCCTAAACGCCTTTATATATCGGGCTACAAGAGAGTACTAATTAGGGTCCACAACCTGCAATAAAAAATTGGTCAAAATTTTCATTCAACGGGTTGTCGGGTCGAAAACGCGACCCGACACCAAATTCGGGATCACAATTCCTTTAGATATCCTGGTTCCAAATCCCAATGATGATTAGAGTAGTAACAATCTTACTTACAGTTGTAAGTGGAATTTTTTGAAATAGGCTTAATGCGACAAATATGGTTTATACTAGGGTCTTATGTAGAAGTATATAGAGTCACCATTTGACATTTTTAGATGTGTTTACGTTTCCTCTAATATAGGCATTAAATAATATATGGATTTTGAAATAGTTTTTGAACAACTAATTTGGAAAGGCGCCAGTGGCCTAGTGGTACCAGACTCCTACTTCCCAAAGGGACGTCAGGGGTTTGAGCCTTGGTGGAGGCATGTGTGTGTGAGTACCAAATTAGAAAGGAAAAAAAAAAAAAATTGTAACTCCATTTATGTCAATGTTACCAAGAATCTTGGAATAGGGGTTTGATTATTCTAAGGCAATTATCACATTCTTAAATGATATTCCCAAATGTTTTTGTCCTTAAACCTTTTCCAGAGTTGGCTTCAAGTTTTGGAAAAAGTTGTGTGTTTTGGAAACAAATGTTATGCTCTTGGACATTTCAATGTTTGCCTGTTAGATTCAGATTAAACAATTCGGCGCTTAAATCCTTTGTCTAATGGTAATTTAGGTTTTTGAAAACTATAAAAATGGAGTTTTTGTCCTTCTCATGCTCATTGTTCTGATTGTGCAAGGTCCATGATCTAGACCTAGAACGGAGGGTGAATATGTATTGCTTGTAGCTTTACGTAATTTTATCCACCTTTTGAATTTTCAACTAAATTACCAGAATATCAAATTTAAATTAAAACTTAAGAATAAATTCAGTCAGTCCATCATGCTAAACAATCATACCATTCAAACAGTAGTAAATGAAAGCAGTAAAAAGCATGGAGGACACCAAGATCTTTTATGTGGAAAAAATGGGAAAAATCACGGGACCTGGTCTAGAAAAACCAAATCCACAATGAGAAAGAAGTTCAATTAGGTTAACAGTTCCCAAATCCTAGAACCCTAGTTACCTTTTGACATAGACTGATCCACCAAACACTCCATTTGATTCTCCAGGCACATAGTCTGATCGTCAAGAAATTTTCTCTTGGCAACCCGTTTCTCTAACCAGTGGTTTGATCTCCAATGATCACTCATTCAATCCTCTCAGTTTGATTGAATAATTGTTGGTGTTGAACTTGTTCAAATTAGCTTTGCAACAATTATGTTGTCAATACACTCATAAAAATCAATTAAACACGTTTGTACACCGAAATTTACCAACATAAAAACTAAGTTTCTCACTATCTCCCTTTGACAATTTTGTGACAAAACCACCTAACACAGTTGTAGCCTAACCTGCAGTTGTAATAATTAATCAATGGTTTCTGAATCTGGCTAGTATGATTAAAATCTGTATTCTGCAAAACAAGACTAAAAAATACCCATCTGAAAGCTTAATAAAATGAAGAAAGTAAATATGTAACTCTCCATAAAGAATTATCTCCCTCTTTGAGTGATCTCCCCCTTAAACTTAAGCAAGATCACTCTCTTTTATTTTATTTTTACTGCTTATGTGTGATTTCTTTACTGTACATCAATTCATTAAAATGAAAATAATTTAAAAATCAATCAAATGAGCAATCTAGACCTATTCACCCCCTTTATGCGTAGCGTAACTCTCAAGTGGTATCAGAGCTTAGTATTTGGCATCATTATTTCCTACACATTGCCCTTAATTTTACTGACCCTCTCTTACCATTTCCTCTTAATCTTCTTATTCAATCATATCCTTTTTAAGAGATGAAAAATGACGTGTTTTATAAAAATAAGGTCGAGAAAATACGATGTTCTGAAAAGCATGAAGATGATGGATGCAACGCAATTCTGGTGTCTCCGGGGTTCTTTTCTACCATGGGGTAATACCACATTTGGATTGCACTACAATATTTCCCCCAAACTACGTGTCAATCTTTAAAATAATGTAGATCACACCATAATAGCCTAAACTTGGACTAAAGACATGAAGAAAATCGCAAAAGAAGAGGTATGAAAAGAAAGGAGTAGATGTAGTGAATGTATTGTATAAGAGATGAAGACAGTAATCAAAGACAGTAGTAATAAAGAGAATTAAATAGAATTTCATCACTCCATTAATCTTTTATAGCATTAGAGTGATGTCATATACAGATTGCACTCCATAAAATTTCTTACTTAGATTTTTCTTAGACTACACTGCTAAAGCCAAGAGCAGGGCTTTAAGCAATGGATTGGTGGATATTAGTTGCTGAAGATAAGAGGAGCCACCTAGCTAGATCTCTTCTTTCTCTCTCTAGCATTTTGCTTGGATTTTGGTGTGAGATGGGGGCATTTGGGTACCTAGGATTATATGGAAACGTGGGGGATGTTTGGTGCAATTAAGCAGGGTCATTTGCGACCTTTAGGTATTGTTTGGGAAGTGGAATATTTTTCCAAATCAGTTTTTCTGAAAAAAAGGCACAAAATGGGGTGTCTAATATTTACTAACTTGGGATTTTTATTTATGTACTTTTTTTTTGTCTGTTTTAGGAAAGTCCATGCTGTTTTAATCTTTCCATATGATGATCTTGAACAAGTTTTCGTATTATGGGTAAATATAATTTCTTGTATTTTGTGTTGTGGTCTTTCTTGTCTATTTCTCCACTTATATTTCATGTGCTGAATGGCCTAATTAATTTATGTTTTTGCGGGCTAAGGCATGGGTAGTAATGGCAATGGTGCCAAGTTTGGAATGGGCAACCCATCTCCTTAGCCCACTATGTAAAATGTAGAGATCCCAAACCCATAACTTGCCCTAGGCTGATGCGGGGAAATACTATAATCAGGATGGACATTTTCTTGTCAGTCACGCAATAAATTATTTAAACAAAATGCATACTAGTATCATGGGAATGATTTCATGCACGATAGCATAAACAAGGGATAGAAGTTCAACTTTAAAATTTTAATCACATAGCATTATGTAAATGCTACATGCCATAAAATTCATAACTCAATTCACTGAAGAAGTTGATGGTGATATTTATAGAAGTTGGTGGCCTCTCCTTTTGTCTTCCAGCCGACATGGGTGATGGGACAAAGGCATCTGCTACAATTTACACATATTTGGGCAGGGTGGGTGGATGGGTTTTATTAACCTGAGCCCAGCCTTAACTTGAACTAGGGATTGTGATCTTTTACATAACCTACCCTTACCTTGGTTTTGACATCTCAAAAGTTGTCCCTACAACAGTGGGCTGGGTAGTTAACTCAACTAGTGGGTCAGATTGTCATTTCCTGGTTGATGGCAATGGCAAGGGTACAGGACAGACCCCCTACACTGTCAATCCCACCTAGTAGGCTTTTGACTCCCAGAAGGACCCCGTACAATCCACATCACAAACCCGTGGCAAGTTTCTCTCCGGTCCCATACTTGATAGCAAACAATTTCTTGAAATCTATCCCTGCCCTTGCTATACCACCTTGCTTTAGATACATGTGTGTGCATGTATACATAGAGGAAGAGCAAACAAGTGAGGAAGAGCAAACAAGTACTTGCAAGAATGTTGATACAAAAAAAATACAATGTTTTGCATTTCCTTCAGGAAAAATCATAGAAAATTCTTGAGTGCTTTTAAACTGTCATTATAATATTTTTAATAGTGAACATGACATGGGGCAATCTACAATGTGCACTCTCCATCAAGAGATGAACCTCAGATCAAATGCACCCTTTAATCTTTATACTTGACATTGACACCCTTTAATCTTTATACTTGACATTGACATTGTAGTTTGTGACTGTTACTTCTGTTGGTCCAATAGATGTTCTATTTTCACCAGAAATATATGAACTTTCCGACTGACCTATCACCTTGTTTCTGATTTCTAGTTAAAAAGCAAGCAAAGCCGAGGCATCGATTTGGTGCTCAACGTGTGGCCTCCAATTGCCATCCCTATCTTCATAGTTCAATAAGTGTTAGGTACTAGTACTACCCAAATTCCTTGCATCCTCTGTTATATTAATGTTGTTGCTCTGTTTACTCTTTGTTTGTCAATCATTTTCAGATTCGCTATAAATGGCTGGGGAAATTTTAACTTCCATTGGGATTAAGATTGGAGAGTACTTGGTGGAGCCAACCAAACGTCAACTGCGTTATATGTTCTGTTTCAACGGCATTGTTGAAGTTCTCAGGAAAGAAAATGAAACTTTGAAGTTGATGCAACATAGGGTGCACAATTCAGTCGAAGTAGCCAAGAGGAATGTTGAAGAAATTGAAAAAGATGTTCAGGAGTGGTTGAAAGATGTGGATGGTATCACGATGGAGGTGCTGAGTTTGGAAGATGAAATCAGAGTGAACAAGAGTTGCATTACTGGGTGGTGTCCCAACTGTAGTAGGCGGTACAGGTTAGGTAAGAAACTAACAAAAAAGACTACCATTATTATTGGGCTCCAAGAAAAGGGCAACTTCAATAGTGTCTCGCACAATGCAGCTCCTCCGGGGATAGAACTCTTGTCATCCGGAGATTTTATGGCTTTTGAATCCACAAAATCTGCCTTTATTCAGATTATGGAGGCACTGAAAGATGATAAGACTAACATCATTGGGGTACATGGAATGGGAGGACTTGGCAAGACAATGTTGGTGAAAGAAGTAGGTAAGAAAGCCAAACAATTAAAGCTATTTGATCAAGTTGTGATGGCTGTTGTCTCCCAAACTATCAAAATAAAAGAAATTCAAGGTCAAATTGCAGACATGCTAGGTCTGAAATTTGATCAAGAAAGTGAAACCGGGAGAGCAGGTAGGTTGTGTATGAGATTAAAAAATGAGAAGAAGGTCCTCATTATCTTGGATGATGTTTGGGAACATCTCAACTTGACAGAAATAGGAATTCCCTTTGGTAATGATCACAGAGGTTGCAAAATTGTTCTTACTTCTCGTCGCCAACAAGTATATACCTCTATGGGGGTTGAGTGGAAGATCCCCCTGAATATCATATCTGAAGAAGAAACACAGGTTTTATTAAAAAAGAATGCAGGTTTAGGAGACAACATTCCAACCCTAAATGCTGTAGCAACACAAGTTGCTAAGGAATGTCAGGGGTTGCCCATAGCAATTGTAACTGTAGGTAGGGCCCTACGGGGTAAAAGTCTTGATGAATGGGAAGAAGCAGCTCACCAACTTCGTATATCTCAACATGTGGACATTGAAGGTGTGGATAAAAAAGTTTACAAATGCCTTGAGCTGAGTTATGATTACCTAGTTAGCAAGGAAACCAAGTGGTGCTTCTTATTTTGTTCGTTGTTTCCAGAAGACTGTGTAATTGATTTGGAGGTCTTGTGTAGATATATGGGAGGGCAGGGGTTGTTTAAGGATGTTGATACAATTGAAAAATCTAGGAGGAAAGTGCGTACTATAACCAACAATCTTAAAGCTTCTGGTTTGTTGCTAAGTCATGATGGGGAACAATATGTGAGAATGCACGATGTTGTTCGTGATGTTGCCTTACAGATAGCATCCAAAGAGAAGCATACGTTCATGGTACAAGCTGGCTTCAGTTTGAAGAAGTGGCCCGAGCAGGAAAGGTTTGATCGTTGCACCGTAATTTCCTTGATGGCCAATGAACTTCATGAGCTTCCTGATGGCTTGAACTGTCCAAAACTTGACACTTTGTTGCTGGGTAGAAATAAAGCTTGCGTAAATATACCAGCTTCATTCTTTGAAGGGATGAAAGGACTCAGAGTCTTAGATCTAAGTCATAGCCGGGGTTTTTGTGGCGAAATAAATATAGTTCAGCAAGTAGAACGACCAAAAATGCAAGTGACCTTGTCACTCCCGCCGTCACTTGGACTATTGACAAATCTTCGAACTCTGTACTTGTGTGATCAGGTTTTAGGTAACATATCTATTCTTGGAAAGTTAAGGAAACTTGAGTTTCTTTGCTTCTGCAATTGTGAAATTCATGAACTGCCAAATGAAATAGGGGAACTGAGCAATCTGAGATTGTTAGATTTGACAGATTGTTATGCACTAGAAATGATTCCTGCTTATGCGATTTCAAGATTATCGAAACTCGAAGAACTTTACATTGGTGGTAAAAATTTTAGGTGGTGGGAGGTTGAAAGCACAAGCAAAGAACGAAGCAATGCTAGCCTATCCGAGCTAATTTCATTGCCCCACTTGAAAAATTTAGCACTGGTCATGGAAGATGTTTTATGTCTTCCCAAAGACTTCCATTTTCGAAACTTTACAAGATATAACATAGGCATAGGTTGTGAATCAGGCAGATATCCCAACTCAAACTCCCTGCAACTTGAATACGTTCACTCCACCTTACCAAGTGCCATCCAGGAGTTGTTGTCAAGAACAGAGTATTTATCTTTTACTTCACTGGAAGAAGGCTCTCGCAATATTATACCCAACATAGATCAAGAAGGTTTGAAAGAGTTGAAATGTCTTAAGCTTCATTGCTGTGATGAGATTGAATGTCTGATCGATACGACAAAATGGAAACAGCAAATTGCATTCCCTAATGTGGCTGAATTACATCTGGATGGAATGGAATGCATGAGAATGATATGCTGTGGTAGGCTCCCTGTGGGATTTCTGCAAAAATTACGGGTCTTTGTGGCGACACAGTGTAGAAATTTATGTGATATAGTTCCAGTGCTGGGATCACCATTGTTGGAAAAAGTGGAGATTGGACATTGTAATAAAATACATGATGTTTTTCTACTTGGAGAAGGGTTTCTTTTTAAGGAAGAAAATATACCATTTCTCTCGAATTTAAAAGAGTTGAAATTGTCATATTTGAGTGAACTCCAGTGCATATGGAAAGGGCCCACCCACCTAGTATACCTCCACAATCTTGAAGTTCTAAAAGTGAGGGATTGCAAAGGACTTAGGAATTTTTTCCCACTTCCTATTGCTCGAAGTCTTATTCAGTTAAAAATTCTTGAGATACGCATGTGTCAAGAATTGGAACAAATCATCGCAGATGTGGACCATGAAATGAATCTATCAGCAGCAGATCAGTGCCAAGCAGAAGCAGCGAGTTTCCCACAATTACAAGTTCTCACAGTAGAAGGATGTGATAAATTGAATAGCCTCTTTTCAGTCACCATTGCTCGAAGTCTTCGGCATCTTAAAGAACTAAAAGTAGTAGGAGCCTCTGAGCTAGAGGAGTTATTCAGTGAGGAAATAGAACCAGACATCAGATATAGGACAGAGATCGTGCTTCCAGAATTAAGCTACCTGGAACTTAGGAAACTACCAAGATTCATCAGGGTCTGCTCGGGAAGTTACCATTTTATATGGCCACATTTGGAAGAGTTGCAGGTGGAGGACTTACCAGGAATGACAACCAATGCTACTGCTAATCTGCTTTGTACAACAGTTTCAAAAGGAAAGGTACACGCTCCTCAAGAAAAATGTGTTTGTCTTTTGATATTATTTTCTTTTCTTTTGTCTGTACGAGTCTGAGGCTGTGAGCACATGCACATATATGGAGATCATGCAAGTGGAATGCTAGTTAGTTAGATGATGTTCAAGGAAGTTACGCTTAGACCCTGCATCTCTCTTTCTCTACTAATAATTATGGAATATTTTTTCTTATTTTCTTGCTTTAATTTATCTTTTTCTCTCTAAATTATTAGATTCCCCAATCCCTCATTCCCATGAGCTGGATGGTTCCATTGGTCCATCCTGAGTGGTGCCATTAAGGCCACAAAAAAATATCAACATTGAATCTTTATTCTTTAAAATCAGGTTCATTTATATGGTTAGAACCCATATCCGCCTATGAGACTTGTCAGTTT
Organism: Cornus kousa; assembly: GCA_025631255.1. Taxonomy (NCBI): domain Eukaryota; kingdom Viridiplantae; phylum Streptophyta; class Magnoliopsida; order Cornales; family Cornaceae; genus Cornus; species Cornus kousa. The sequence continues at coordinate 6,213,636 of JAOTQH010000050.1, forward strand.
TGAGTTATTTTCAGTTAATTCAAAGATAATTACCTTCATATGTGAAATACCAAAAGATACTAAATTCTGTTTAAGCGTGCATTAAAAATTGCTATATTGTTGCATTTAGCACTTAGAATTTGACTCTTAACGTCTAGTGATGTTGTTTTGATGTTGTTGTTGTTGTTGTCTAGCTGCACATGTTTACTTCTTTGCTTGTTAGGCTTAACAACCCTCCACCCAAGCCCACTTTTATCTGGAGTTTGTGGCTAAATGTGTGAAGTGAAACTTATAAAACATGTTAATTATTCCAGGGACTCCTACAGGTTCACTTAATTGCAATTTTATGAGTAATTTTTTAGTTAAAATAGAAAAATAATATCCTTTGCCATAAAAGAACCCCAATAGTGAGTCAAAAAATATATCAGTAATCGAGTTCATCCATGATGCAATTCATACTACATAATTAATCATTTGAGGTTAGGTATACTCCAGACTGTTCAAATGAAATTTGCAAAGCATGAATGGAGATTGTCCATTCAGCAATATTGATTTTTTAAGTCACCCCCTGAACCAATCGGAGAATTTCTCTTCAAATTGCTGTGGCAATCCTCTTTGGAAAAGAATAACATGGAGGCTGTCCATTCAGCAGTATCCATTTTCTAGTCACCCCCCGAACCAATCGGAAAATTTCTCTTCAAATTGCTGTGGCAAGTTGGCAACCCTCTTTGGAAAAGAATAAAATGGATGGTTTGACTAGTCTATATCAAAATTTTCTTTCATCTGTTTGCTGCTCTGCATAGCCTCAGATTGGCATTCGGTTATACCTTACGAGACTCCAGTCCCAAATAAATACAAATATTCACTTAAAAATTAGGAAAATATATTCACTTAAAAACACATCATATAATCTGAATTCCACTTTGTAGATCAGGATTCAGGACTAACATGAATTTAAGGAATCACCATCATAGGACTTCTTACAAGTTTACTGAAACAGATTTGTTAGTAATGGGTGGATTGTGTTGCTAATTCCATGTTGGGGTTAAGTTTTGATTTTCTTCTTTCATTTATTTATTTCCGTCGCGATGATTACTCATAATATTTATCAAAAAAGAAAAAAAGAAAAAATAGGGAAATATAAGTGAGTAAAAACCCTAAATTCAAAATTAACAATCTCTCAAACATGCTGGGGCTTAAAGCTTTGTTTTGTTTGAGTTATGTGTTTTAATAGGAGGTCATTATTTTGTTCGCCTACATTCAATCTCTTTTGTACTAACCATGAGTCCCATATGCCAATGCAAATGGACCAACCAAAAAACTTTGGTTACATTCAAAAACTGTTGCTGGCATGATAGCTAAAAGGAGAGGTGAGTTAAGGGTTTGATTCTTCGTCTGGCATTTAAAGAAAAAGGCTATGCAATGGAACACTGATGGAGAGGATACATATATATATATATATATATATATATATATATAATATTTTGTTTTTTCCTGAATGGGGTGTTTCATTGAAAGAAAACTACAAAAGGACAAGGAAAAGGAGGGCGGAAACTCCTACCAAAATAAAGGTAATGGCAGAGACCATTTCCAATACAAAGAGATCATAATCATATACAAAAAAGACATCAAATGGCAGGAAATAAAAGGTGGAGATCATGCAGCTGCTATCCCATCCTGACAAGGCACTCCCAAAGAACCAGCATAGCCAACTCCTAAACAGACCTCTTAGAATCACAATGCACAGCAGAATTCATCTAAGTCCAAATTCTCCATAGATAGTAGGCAGAACACAGTTCTGAAAGGTTGATTTAGAAGACTAAATGGATGTGGATTGTATGAACCATTTAACCAGCATATCAATAGTGAGTACTTGAGGCAAACAAATGTTCACCATGTCAAAGGTATATGTTGCCCAAACAATGACCCAAGAAGAGAGTGAATTTGGTCCTTTTGGCATTTTTACTTTCATCAAATACTTGGTGTGCAAATAGATTTAGCAAATGGAAGTGCTAATATAAATACAATACTCAGAAGTAAAGATACAAGGATAGGGAGATGCAAACATAAGAATACCAATTCGTAACGTGGTTTGACACTCCTGCCTACATCCACGCCTCAGAGCACATCTCGAGGATTCCAAATCCACTATACCACTCCCCTTCACAGGTCGAGAAAAAACCTTTCCACAGCTTCACAAGCTTGTTCCCCTTTGCTAAGTGAGTACCTCACCTCAACTTCATGCACTAACCCTTTACAACAGTCTCAAATATAGAAAAATTTGAGTACAAGAGATATCCCTTAATTAATGGAGTTTACAAATCAAAGCTCTCTCTCTAAAGTAATAGATGTAGCAAGTGATGAAAGCTCAAAGCTCAACTCTAGAATATGAAGGTATGAATGCTTGGCAAGATATTCAAAATTATTACCTAATTTGGTAAAAGCAGTAAATAGTATAAAGGTAGTGAGCCAAGGACCTTCTATTTATAGCCTCATTGGGAAAAGTATCTGTTTAGCACTTAAGAGGCATTTTTGGTTTTGTGTATAAGCAAAATATGGTGCTCATATAAATGTCAGTCGGAGACTATAGACGTCTATGAGACCTGTTTACCTTATGGTTAGACGTCTGTAACCTTTCCAGGTAGACATCGATATTCGATAGAACAACTCAGAAAATGCCTTCTTAGTTAAGTCTTGAATCACGAAGGCATAGACGTCTATCTATACGATATAGATGCCTGTAAGACTTATTTTATTTTATTTATTTATTTAAAAAAAAAAAAAAAGAAAAAAAAAAGTGGATCTGCAGATTTTGAGCGCATAGACTTCTGTGTCCAAGCATATAGACATCCTTATAGACTTTTTCTGAAAATTTTTCACTTGCAGTTTCTGGCCAAAACATGAAGACATAGACGTCTGTTACTTATTTGCATTTAAGTTCATTTTTCTCTTGGCCATGTCGACGTCTTAGTCACTTGTACTTCTGAATTTGAACTTTTTAAGGTTCAAAGTGACTTTGACCTTGTTCAATGGCTGTTTTGCACTTATGATTTAAATCATCTAAGTCCAAGGGTCAAGTCAATCATTCTAGGGACCATGATATGACATGAAATTAATCTATTTGGTCCTAGGTTCATTTTAGAGTCCTATACTTGAGCTTTCAAATCACATGCAACATGAATTACTTTACAGTTTACAATCAAACCTAGTTCTCACCAAACCTATACTACCCATGATCTTGACCTTCAAATTCCATCATCGTCATAATCCTTAGGTTCACATGTGCTTTGAGTACTTGAGTTTCACAAATAATCTGAAAATGATCACACTCAAGTAAATTGTTATTCTCTCAAATTAATAGCTTGTTATCTTCAAAATTACCCAATTGCCCTTGGGTTGAAACCTTGGGGTTAACAGTATATCTACAAACAGCAGCTGCAGGATCTTGCTCCAAATTTCTGCAACAAGGAGAGACCATCACATCAGGATCTTGAAGAAGTTAAAACTGTTGCCATCTCCAGTCTGAAAAGAACAGTTCTGAATCATAAAAGACCTGACAAGGAAAATCTTGTTCCAAGCAGCTGGAAAAAGAGACTTGGGAAGAGTGGTCCAGAAAAAAACAATTCTTCAAATATTGTTGATATAGCTTTACTTTTTTTAAGAAATTATTTAATTGTTGATTAAGGCTCATTAAACCGTTAATCAGTCTCATATATTTCAACGTTCATACACTCGATGATTTTTTTCACTTCTTTTCTTTTTCTCCTTCCTTTGGTGTTGACCTTGTGGATGATGGCGCTTGATCTTGTTTGACGAGTTCTGTACTGTGGCTACAGCCTACTGGCAACCTACACTTCCCAAAAGTTTTTCCTTTTAGTTTGTAATACTTATACTTTGGGATGATTGCATCTTTAATTTATACTATCTTACATAATGTACTTTGCTTTTACGAGTAAAGGAATTAAATTGATGATCTGAATTAAAAAAGACAGGTGAAACCTTGAAAGGATGAGCTCAGCTCATGCAAACTCCCAATGGATGGTTATCACACTAAATTTTATTTACATATGTAATAGAATTTTATATTATCCTATTATTTCGAAATACATGAAACATCTTTAATAATGCAGTTGGATGACTACCACTTATTTCATTTAGTAACTCGGTTAAAATATATCTAAATCAATGGCATTCACAATAAATTTATGTTCCATGTTCTGCTATTAATTGGGTTTGCATTTTTACAGAATTTACAGGTACTTAATGTGAGAAGATGCAACAAATTGTGTGCTGTATTTCTGAACAACTTCTTGATGAGATCACCGGCCTTGAAAGAAGTGACTGTTGAAGAATGTGATGAAATGCAAGCGATATTTCTGATTGATGGGATTATTATTGAGGAAGATTATGAGCTGCCTCTCTCAAAATTGAACACCTTGATTTTAAAGTTTTTACCTGAATTGAAGTGCATATGGAAGGGACCCACCCAACCGGTAAACCTCAGGAGTCTTAGAGAAGTAAGAGTGCGTTGTTGCAATAGATTAAAAAATCTCTTTTCCCCCACTCTTGCTCAAAGTATGCAGCAACTGCGAACTCTTTGCATACAAGATTGTGATGAATTGGAGCATATTATTGCAGAGGATGATAACGAGGAAATGTTATCAGAGAGTTATCTTCAGTCCATATCCTTCCCAAAACTGAGCTATCTCTCAGTAATGGAATGTGACAAATTGAAGAGCATCTTCCCAATCAACATTGCTCAAGGCCTGCAGCAACTAGTATCTCTTGAAGTTTCTAAATCCCCTCAATTAAAAGAATTGTTTAGCAAAGAAAAGGAAGGGGATACTCGAGATGGGAAGCAGATTGTGCTCCCCTATTTGAGGGAACTGCTACTCCAAGAACTACCAAACCTCATTGGCTTCTGCTCTGAGAGTTCCCAGTTTGTATTTCCATCATTAAAAGAATGCAGAGTGAATCAGTGCCATAAAATGACGGCAAGCTTTCTTTCTGATTTGGATGATTCAGTGCACGCTACAAGAAAGGTAATAAATGGCATAAATAATATACTTGTTAATGCTTTGTAAAATTTTAGATAAAGAAAATAACAAAACTTGAACATTCAACGGAACAAAAATATCTGAAAAAGAAAAAAGAAAAGGAAACATATTACATGTGGTCCATGAATTGTGTATTTGGCAATTTTCATGAGTTTTACAGTTAGAACTAAATGCAAGTCACATCATTAAAGCTCACATTTTACAGTAGTTTTTTTTTTTTTTTTGGGTTCATTTTCCAATTCTTTTATCCCAATATTTCATCAGTTCAAGATTGTAATTCAATATTTTTAAGTCCTTCAGAGCACAAAACACAGTTTTTAATCACAAAAGTATGGTTTCGTTGAACTCCAGGCTCAGGTTTTCCCAGCAATTCTTCTCAATCCTGATCTCTACCTTAATGCCCATATCATTCTTTATGGATAACATGAGTGTTCTAGCATGAAAGGAATGCAAACATCTAACGAAAGGGTAGAACATCATTTTGATTTGGAGTTTGACCAATAAATGATAATGTAGCTTAAACCATTAATTTTTAATAAGCTGCTTTTATTTTAGACACCAGCAACTATTTATTTATCTCTTGTTATGTAAATATAGTTTGTTTATTTTGGTGTGTTTAAAACCTTGGGATGCTGCGGGTGATTGGGGGGTATCCATTAAAGAATTAAGCATTATGTAAAATATATTCATTTATGTGCACACTCATTAAAGAATTAAGCATTTACTACACTATATTTGATTAGAATGAGACTCATAAAACGACAACATCAGACAGTTATTTGAACTCTTTTCATTTTTCACATTGCAAACCATGGATTCTCCAAGTTAGCATAGTTTCTAACATATTCATTTTTGTCATAGAAATATTGAAAAGAATTATCATGCTTTTGTTCCTGATAATTAATTAAAATCTATATATAATTGATTGGTCATATAACTTCATCTTTATAAATTCACAAAGAAGTCATGAAAATCCATTGGAAAACTAGATTTATTGTATTCTGAGACCAAAACATGTGTATTAATACATTTTGTGATACTTGTGGAATGAAAAAAAAAAAAATAATGTCAAGCTCTGATGGTCATGTCCATTATGCTAAGTACGTTACAGCCCGTATAACTGTTATGATTGCCAATACCATCACTTAAACTAGTCTTTTATTTTTTCGTTAATCCCCTTCTGTACTAGTGTTTGATTTTCCTTTGTGCGTAAGCTGTTTGTATTTTTTTTCTTCACACACTAATGTTTACATGTAATGAGGTGTATAGCAAGTCCTTAGCAACTATGATTTTGATTTGAGTGGTAATTAATCCTTTAGCAATAAATTCTGCATATCGTACTTGTATACAATTCAGTAATCCCTTTTTTGTAATCGTGTATGAAGTTATTATATTCACATAAAAGTTTCTCCAAACTTTGTCAGTTATTATTAATATTTTCTCAAAGAAAGAAAACCCTTGGGCTGCATCAGAATCATTATGATCATGCCTTAAGTATAAATGCGTATATAAAGACTTGCACACATATTGGTTTAATAGCTTCAAAGCTTTACTCCATTGCTCCAGCTTTTTGATCTTTTACTGTCTCCTGTATTTAGTAACATCTGCACAATTTTGCCCAAGGATATGAACCCTTGTTTAAATTTTACAACATCTAATATTATTTATTTATATTATACATCTGGCCTTGAGCCATTGACACCACAAAATGATCAAACACTAATTTTTTATTAAGTTGTTGGATCCAACTAGTTGGGATTAAACATTTTTCAGTTGAGTAGCTGAGTATATAATGTCCAAGGAACCCTGTACTGTCTGTTAAGTGCCTCAGTGAATGAAGAAACAATTGTCATGCACATTCTTTACCTCTATATTCTAATCCATCACACAGTAGCCTCCAATATTTTCATTTGCTGCACCATTTATCAATCCTTGCATTGTTGGTGGATGTTTTGTGAAGCTTTTACAGCTTGAATGCATTGTTTGTAATCGTTTCAACTTTTTATTTTTTTACCTTTTTTTTTCTTCTTTTTATTATTTATATTTATATTTTTTGGTGAGAGCCTTATTCACTTTGTACAGAGATCAACGGTATGCTTGTTGTATATCAAGTAGTTGAGGCTAGCTAGTTATATAAATGGATATCTTTTGGCTCAAAATTACTTGGACATTATAATAATATATTCTTTTATCGATAAAAAAATAATAATAAAAAATTAAATCTTTCTTGTTCCTTCACAACATAATAATACTATTCATATGTGAAATTGCAATAAAATGTGCAGAACTGGTGTTAGCTGATGAACCTATCCAGGGGAGGTCTACAACAACTAAACCAGGTTGGATGCTCTGTTTTTAAAGGCTTGACAATGGATAGTGTACCTATATCTATATATACCTAGAGGGAGAGGAACCTTAAAAGCTTCGGTCACCGAACCAGGTAAATCTTGAATATTCTTGTGTTTCTTTCTTGCCTTGCTGTTTTTTTGGCTCCATTACTGATTTTTATTGATTATTTTGACTGCATGTGGTTGATCATGATTTGCAGCACCCAATACTTTAATATCAGATTGTAACTGCAGTAAACTTGGTGATACATGGTAAAGATTGGCCTTAATGAAGATGTTTCTCATCTGTGATGTCTAGGGAAGGGTCACTCTTTATCAGAGTCTGGATTTCCATGCATTATGAATTCAATGATATACTTCATAAAAGATCTGAGTATGTAACAAAAATGTTGAAAGACCAAGCAATATGTAACAAAAATGTCGTGTGATTTCTCTGTATATATTACAATATATTTACTGCTTTCTTTGTGTAGCTCTCTAGTACTTGAACTCTTCAGTTAAGAGTGTTTATTCTCTCTGTTGGGGGGGAACAATTGCAAAATGAGAGTTTGCAGAACATTTCTGTTGGGATGACAAATGAGCAATAATCAATATTTCTTACAACTTGCTTCTCATTACTGGACTCATTTGTTAGTAAAACGTTGCTCTTATTATCTAGTTTCGACGACTAGTACGTTGAGAAGTGACTCGGATCTTCTAAGTTGAATTTGTGGATGTTAACAAAAGTTGAAATGTTAGAAGATGGACACGTGTCCTTTTTTTTTTTTTTTTTTTTTTTTGGGTTAGATCTATGGCTGTGGTTTAAATACAATTTAATAAAATATTTACAGTTTGTTCAAATCAACTTTTATGACTCACGTGACACACTCTCGACTTATAATTTAGAATGTACATAATAATAATTGGATGATCCATATACTGGTTAGAAAAAGGCAACGTTTAATGTCATTTTTTGGAAAACAACCAGTCTCAAATATAAACTTATATGCTTATTAATCGAGCTTTTACTATTACACTGGGGTACTTAGTCGAGTGAGTAATTAATAAAATACATCAAATTTGTTATTACGATCTAATTTGTTATTACGATCTAAGTCACACAATTTTTTTCAACGGGTCGCTATTACGCGCTCTTGCTTCCGTTCTTATTCTATGTGACTTAAATTTTCTTGTTTTTGCACTTTTACTCTCTTATTCACTCAATCCTGCTTCTACATTGTGCGACTTAATTTATGACTCTCTATAAACAATTTTCATTGTATAAACTATTGGTTGCAGCTATAGTTTTTTAGTGAATACTATATGCTTGTACCGTAAATCTTTTACCAGCAAATGTGGGGAGTTCAGTCGGTAACAGGCAACATACTGGCGAAAGTCGAATTTTTTTTTTTTTTTTTGAGATAGAGTAAGTTTAAAGACTACTGTGGAGACTAAGGCCTTGCTTGGTTCTATTCTCTCAAAATTGTTTTCAAGAATAGTTTTTAGAGAATGAGAACAGAGAACAATTTTTA
>JAOTQH010000050.1:6230458-6241558 GCA_025631255.1 Cornus kousa
TAGATTCGTTTGGCATAAAATAAATGAAGGTTAATTTTGAAATTTAAAGAAAAAGACACTTTTAAAGTTAACATTTTAGTTGACAAAGTGAGATGCATAAAAATAAGATAAATCTCAAAGAATTTTTTAAAAAGTGACCAATGTCAAAACCATACAAAATTATGTGACCAATGTCAAAACCATACAAAATTATGGGATTAAAAAAAAAAAAAAACACACTTATTGGACAAGTGAAAAACAAATCAAACCGTGAACCCCTAGCATTTTGGGCCAATCCCAGCCCAACTTGATCACAAACTGGTTCCTTATTAATAATTTAATAAGTAAACACCACCACTCCAATCAACAATTTTTATATCCACTTCATCTCCCGAAATCTCTCTCTCTCTCTCTCTCTATGTTCGCTTAACCCTTCCGGGATTAGGGCACTTCTTGATCTCGAACTTCCTCTAGGGTAATATCTGTAGATGTAAAGCAGTGTGTCTATCCTCTAATATCTAGGTTTTTCTGTTTTCCAAGATCGTTTGTCCTCTCCCACTTTTTCTCTATTACGCACGGTTAGGGTTAGGGTTTTGTGCGAAGATGATGCAACCAACACCTGGTATGGTTCGACCGCCAATGCCTCACATGCCAATGGATCAGCAGCAACAGCAGCAGCACTACCAATACCAACAACAGCCACCGCCACCGCAGCAGTGGATGATGATGCCGCCTCCTCAACAACAGCAGCCACCGCCTCAACAACAGCCTCTTCAGCCGCAGCCACCCCCGGTCTGGGCCCAGCAGCCTCCTCAGCCCCCCATGCAACAAATTCAGCTGCAGCAGCAACAACAGCAGCAGCAGTATCAGGCCGCTCAGATGGGCTCCAAAGAGATTCGATCGCTTTGGATTGGAGACTTGCAGTACTGGATGGATGAGAACTATCTTTACACCTGTTTCGCTCAGACTGGAGAAGTAATCTTCTTAACATTACATTTATGCGCGCTCACACACACACACAAATGTTTCTTGCATTTTTTTGGCAACCCATTAATGCACAACTCAATTAAAAAAATTCAATTTTTACAAGTGAAATCATTTACACAAAAATTGCAATAGAAAAGATTCAAAAAAGGGATTAAGGAGGGTGGGGTAGGTTGTCCAGCGACTAGCCTTTGCAAGAAAATGCATCTTTCACTGTGCTTTCTAAAAGAGAGAAACTAGCATAAATTTAATGTCAAAAATAAGTATAAGATGAATATGAATGCAAATGGCAAAATAGTACAGGTTATTCTTGTACTTCATAGTTTTCATTTGTCAACCCTCATTTTCGTTTATTTTTTAATTTATTTTGAGTTGAGTATTTCATGCTTTTGATGGGTGGGGGTGTGAGAGAGAGAGAGGGAGAGAGGGGGAGAGTTCATGTTCCCATTCCCAACATTCCCACTTCTCATTGAGTTGATATAAAGCACCAATGTGTATGTTAACTTACATAGCTATTGATGTTTTTGGGTGCTTTCAGATTGCCTCGGTGAAGGTTATTCGTAATAAGCAGAGTGGCCAGCCTGAGGGTTATGGCTTCCTTGAGTTCACAACTCGTGCAGCAGCAGAAAGGATTTTACTTACATACAATGGCACACCGATGCCAAGTGCTGAACAGAATTTCAGGCTGAACTGGGCCACCCTTGGTGCTGGCGAGAAGCGTGCAGATGACACTCCAGATTACACTATATTTGTTGGAGATTTGGCTGCTGATGTTTCGGATTATATTCTACAAGAAACATTCAAAGCTCACTATCCATCAATAAAAGGTGCAAAAGTTGTCAGTGATAGAGTAACTGGGCGGTCTAAGGGTTATGGATTTGTTAGGTTTGGAGATGAGAGTGAACAATTGCGAGCTATGACTGAAATGAATGGAGTGGTCTGTTCTACTAGGCCTATGCGGATTGGGCCTGCTGCTACCAAGAAACCTGCTGGTACTCAGCAATATCAGAATGGTATGTGTTGAAGCAGTTCTTTTTATCATTCATGCAAGCCTTCTGCAATACAAAAATAACCTATTGATGGTTTTTATTTCTGTTCTTATTTAGTTGTTAGTTTGTTATTTTCTACTTGTTACTTTTTTTTGGCTGTTCCATTTTGTTCTCTTTGGTTTTTTTGGAAGTGCCTATGGCTTGGTGTGTTTTTGTTGATGCTTATTTTATTTTATTTTATTTGTGTTTATCATTGGTTTTATAAATTTGATGTTCTTTCAGTTATGAACTTGAAGATGCGCGGAATTTACAAAGTCATTTCCTTCCAGTACTTACCTTTATAGACTTGGGCACTTTTAATTATATCAAAACTTGCAAAAACTTATAAGACTCATATTGTCTTAAAGCAGGACACAGAGAGGCTCTCATTTTGTGGGGCCTGGAACTGCTTTCAGCTGAAATGATTCCACTTTATTGCGTGGCCTCATTTTAGGTCAGTTATTTTGTTTATGTCATAAGCTTTTGTCCTTACTTCCTTTTCTTGTGGCATTTATTATGCTACCTTCGCTTACTTTCCAATTCGTTATAGTTGAAGTTACCATTCATTTTCAAGTACTTTTCTCCAATCCATTCAAAGGTTACGTTTCCTTTTTTCCATTACTTTTTTCCCGTTTTATGCAAATCCACAAGATTCCTTGTTTTATTTATTCATGGATAAGTTCCTTTGCACTCAATTCATATCATTGGCAACAAGTTATTATCCAATTTTTTGTCCCATATCTAATTGTGCTTCAAAGTTTTGGTTTTATTCCTTGAAAAGTCTCTCTCTCTCTCTCTGTGTGTGTGTGTGTGTGTCTCTCTCTATATCTCTTGGACGTTTGAGAATTGAAAAATGTTAGCATGACAATACTTGTAATAGCCATAGGTTTAGTTGTTGCATCTAGCTATGCAGTTTGCTCCCTTTTCTGGAACTAGCTGAATGGTCTGTCGACGTCCTCTAGATTTTTTTTTTTAATCATTTGTTTACCTATGTAATGAGCATTGTTAATTGTGAGGATGTCCCCTTTTGAGAGGAAGGGCTTATGGTTGTGAGTTTAACAATCCAGTACTTGCAGTAGCAGCTTAAGCAAATTTCTGGGTTTGAGTACTATGGAAGGAATTATTTTGTCCTTTTACCTTTTCTTAGTACCTCAGCTGGAAGTTACTTATGAGTATATCTTGAGGTGAACATGTGCTGATAAATTTTTATTTTTTCAGTTCATTAAATCTTGTTTTCTTCTATAATTTTCCTGGAACTATTTGGTTCTCAATTGTATTTTTTTTGGCTGCATATGTGGTGCACAATTTTATTGAAGCTTAAATTTTCGGTGTTTGAAATTTTAAATTGATCAAAGTAGATTGTTGTGAGTACTATGAATGCTTTTAAATGGAGTTATGTATGCCATAAGATGCTTAGGACACTTAGCTTGTTTGAAGTCATGAAACAATCAACTGAATGCATGGATAAGCTTCTGGTAGTCGGGCACCACCGGAACTGCTGTTTTATATGTTATAAAGCCAAATATTATCTAAAAAGGATTATTTAAGTGCGTAATTTGGTGTAAAATAATTAACATATAATTTGATTATAATCCAAAGAATCAAGAAAATCCTTTGTTTTTGTTTTTTTTTTTTTTTTTCAAAACACTTCGGCTACATGTGGTATGCAACGTTGGAGTGAAGTGGTAAGTAATGAAATAGGGAATGCAATAGGAGTGGTGCTTGAATCGAATGATCGTTCTCAAAGGGGAGCGATCCAAAGAACAACTGCTAGACATCGCTATATTTCTACGATCTCAGACTCTCAGGCTTTCCAAAAAGTAAAGAAAATCCTTAACAGATTTACAAATTCTCTCTATAACCCCAAAAAAGTGATAACTTAGAATATGGTGTTTTAGCACCCTATATTGGAGTGTCCACAGCATCAAAAGACCTCCTACTCCTCTCATGGCAAAGCCCCCACCAAATACAGAGGGGTCCGACCCTCCATGCATCTAGAGCCTGGCTTTCTAATTGAACTTGGACTCTAGCAAAACCTACTGCACTATTAAGTTCTTACCAAAAAAAATAAAAAAATAAAAACCCTACTGCACTACAAAGGCCACAAAGAACATAGCCCAGACATCCCTCGCCATGGAACAATGTAGGAGAAGATGACTTGACTCTTCATCCCTCTTACACATGCTACACCATTAATTTTAATTTGACACCTCTTCCTCAAATTGTCCAGTGTTCCCTCCTAAGAGTCACTGTCCATCCAAAGAAAGCCACCTTGATAGGGGCTTTAGATTTCCAAGTTGTTTCCATGGGAAGATAGATGCCTAATCACCTTGTAGAATCTGATAATAATACTTCACCATAAACCTTCATGCCTAGAACCCATCCAATTCCACTCACCCTCCCCAAGCACATCCTACGTGTACAACTACTCAACAAAAAAAAGAAAAGAAAATTACAAATAGTCAATTTTCCAATCCTCCTGAACATCCCATGTCACCCTTTTGTTATCAATGTCATAATAGTTGGCCACCATGATCTATTGGTCCCTTGCAATCCTAACCAGTCCTTTCCCAACACCAAACATTCACCTAGAATCTGATATATCTCCCACTTCTAACCTTAAAGCAAACATATTTTGAAAATTCATCCAACCCTTTCCTAATGTGTTTCAACTCCCACCCCTGTTGGAAGAGTCACCTCCCCAGAGCACCATCTGCTGCTTTCATCTCCAATCTTTCTCTCAATGATGAATCTCCATAGCCTGGTCCTCTCCATCCCGTATCTCCAAAGCCATTATTCCAATAGGGTAAGTTCTCTCACACCAATCCGCCCAGTCGAAGTGCTTTATCAAGTGTTACGAATCTTCTCCCACATTATCAAGTGGTATTTGAATTCATTTCCTATTTGAATAGGAACTTCCTTTGCAGCCTCTAACTTCTCCTTACTGTAGAGGAGGAAATTTGGAATAAGGAGATGCAGTCAATGTTACCCGTATTTGGGTACGTGTGTTGGGTGTGTACATGTATCGAAGCGTCAAAAATATTGAATTGGACGCGGCTAAATATTCATATTATTTAATATTTATGTTATATTTATTAGAATGATTTATTTATGTTACAGAGGGGCTAGTATAGGGGTGTGCACAGTTCATATAAGATCAGTATTTAGAAAAGTTGAAATCAATCCAGCTATTACGGTTCCAACAAAAGTAAAACCAATCCCAACAAATCAACATGTCAAAACCCATCCGATTCAATTTGAACCAGATGGATCAGAACGAATCAGATCAGATTGAATTGGTGGTTTGGATTTGAAAATGCCCAAAAAATGGACTCTCTCTCTCTCTCTCTCTCTCTCTCTCTGTGACACACATGACACAACCCACCCTCACACAACCATATTTCTCTTGTTCTCTCTCTCTCTGACTCACATGACACAACTTGCCCTCACACACAACCCATATTTCTCTCTTTACATGCAACACACACACTCAGCTTTGTTTGGCACACACAAACGTACACTGACACAACTCATATCTCTTGAATTAAAACCGATCTGAAAAGTCAACATTTCAAAACTGATCTGATCCAATTTGAACTAGACGGTTCAGAGTAGATTGGATTGGTGGTTTGGACTTGAAGAGACCCAAAAAAATGGAGTCCTATTCTCTCTCTCTCTCTCCCCCTCTTTCGGACATGTCAAAACTGATCCAAAAAAAAAAAAATGAACCACACGGATCGGATTAGATTGGATCGGTGTGTGTGATAAAGGGAACAAAGAGAATGAGAGAGACCGAAAAAGAAGACAACAATGAAGACTTTTTTTCTGGTGAGATGGTGGATCGTCAATAGAGAAGAAGACAACAGTGAAGACATTTTTTATGGCGAGATGGTGGATCTTCAATAGAGAAGAAGACAACGATGAATATGTTTTTTGTGGTGAGAAGATGGTGGATCATCGGCCAGAGATGATGAATTGTTGGCAGGAGTGATGGTGAGAGGCAGAGATCATGAGGGGTGAGTTTAGGGTTACTTAGGAACAGGTTTTGCAACTTTATATATATATATATATATATGTATGTATATATAAATAACGGTTCATATTGGTTCAAGTCGGATTTTGTTTGCTCCAATCCAATGGTGTGCCTATATTCTGCGTGGATCGGATCTGATCTGCAGTTCGGTGGTTTTTTTTTTCACCCCTAGTTCTATTTAATAGTATAAAGGCCATGAACATGGATAATAGGTGGTGAACTTTGCAATATAGTTGCAACTTATAATTCTCTTTATAAGTCCTAGTGTTCAGTTCCTCTGTATACCTGATTTCGAGTTATAAGTAGGTGGACGGAAGCAGCTGCTAAGAAGGCTCACACACACATCTTGGAAACAACAATGCATATACAATTTGGATGGAGGAGGATCAGATACTGATCCAATTTATTGCCTAGAAAATCATTTCTAGGGATTCGTCTAGTTTACTTGAGACTTACTCTATATTTTCTTTAGGTTGCTTTATGTAGTGTCTTTGAATTTTTCTTATGTTCTCTACATTTTTGTTCTGATTTTCTTTATACCTCACAAGTTGGTGAGGATATGTTTCCTTTATCATGTGAAAAGGAAAGAATATTTATTTTAAAAGGATTTAATTTTAAGATTGATGATTACATTATGGTCATTAGAGGTTTTTGCTATTGTAATTATCTTGTCATAACTGATCCCAACCTGACAGTTTAGTTTGGCTGGGTAATCAGGCATGATCGACGTTCTGCCTGTTTGCTCACACAGCAATGCATTTTGCTCCCCAAGGTTTGACTACAGGAATCCTTCCTAACAAACACTTGGCCACATTATGTATAATGAATAAAACCTTTAACTTATCACCTTGAACTAATCATTGTTTTTTCCATCTTCACATTTTTTTTTGTTTTTGTTTTGCAGCTTCTTACCAGAATTCTCAGGGAAGCCAGGGCGAGAATGATCCGAACAACACAACAGTGGGTTGACTATCTTGGTGTTAAAATTATTGCTTGCAATTTATATTTTAATTGACTCTTCTCGTTCTTGAGTGCAGATATTTGTTGGTGGTTTGGACCCGAGTGTTTCAGATGAGAATTTGAAGCAAGTCTTTAGCCAATATGGTGAGCTGGTTCATGTGAAAATACCCGTGGGTAAGCGTTGTGGTTTTGTTCAATTTGCTGACAGGTATTTGCACACGTCTCTTTATGTGGTGGGATTTTTTTTCTTGGTTGATAGCAATTGGTTTTCAATATGATTTTTATGTCATGTTTCAGAGCTCGTGCTGAGCAAGCATTGTCAATGTTGAATGGTACTCAACTAGGAGGACAAAATATTCGACTTTCATGGGGGCGTAGCCCTTTGAACAAACAGGTTTCTTAATCTATCACCAGAGACTGATAATTTTTGCTTTAGTGCATTTACCCGTGTATCTGAATATCGGGTTGATACAGGCTCAGCCAGATCAGAGCAGCCAATGGAATGGTGCATATTATGGATATGCACAAGGATACGATGCATATGGATATGCGCCACCTCCTCAAGACCCTAATGTGTACTACGGAGGCTATTCTGGCTATGCAAATTACCAACAGCCACAGCAGGTAAAGTTACAAGCTTTTCTGCATTATTCAGTAAGTGAAATAGAACTTCTTGTAAAAGTATTTCACTACTAGCAGCAGGGCATATACGTTATTATTGAATTGTCACCTCCAATGATTAATTCAGATCGAGTAATGCCTGGATTTAGTTTGCCAAGGATTAGATTGTACTATTCTTATGAACTAGGTTAGGTTGCCAACAGATGTAGTTGTCACTAGTCTGCTTGATTGAATGAGAAAATTGTCATGCAATCGAGTAAGACAACTTCTTGCAACATCATCAGGAATGGCTTATTAGATCATTGCATATTTTTTTGATTGATATGATGATGAGTATGTGTAGTTACAATGGGGCCAATTATAAAGGTTGTGTATATAAATTATAAAGGTTGTGTATATAGTATGCTGCTGCAGCATTTTTGTTTCCTGTGCAAATAATTTGGGAAGAGATGCTGGGGGTGAGGTGTTTCTTGTCATCTCTTCATATTAACTGGCTGCTAATGGCTAACATTGCTATCGGTCTCTCGCCCGTATTTAACCTTGGACGGAATTTGCTGTCCCATTTGGGCTGCATTCCCAAACAACCTGACTTCCAGACACTGCCTCGTGGTGCGACAGGGTCTGGACACGGATTTAGAATTATCGCATTATTAGATATGTCACATTTTGGTGGATCATTTTTGAAGTGCATGTGATGTTTGTTAATTCTTTTATCTATTTACTTCTTCCTTTATATGTGTGATGAGATGATGTTTCTTTACAGTGATTTGTTGCTGTCCGTTGGGAAGCCCAAGAGGTGGTGAACTGTTTTCACTCTCTTCTGATTTTACTTTGTGGCTTCAGTTTTCCAGTCCATCTAACTGGCTGCAACTCTTATGGTGTTTGGCTTCAGGGTTAGTAGTACATTAAAAAATCTTATTTCAAGGATGCTATTTTCCTGGAAACTTCACTGAGTATGTTGGAGGCTTTTTAGAATATTGATGCACTTTTTTTGTTTGATTTTTGTATTATACATGCTATTTTAACTTTTTCTTAATCATGGGCTATGGTTTGTTTAGTGGGTGGTAGTATTTCTTATTTGCTTGTGCCTTCTGATATGAGCTAGATAATATATATATATATGTATGTATATGGCTGCATCTGTGTTTTGACTAAAACCTTTTAAAAAATGGACCTAAGGTTTCTTCTGTTATGACACCAACCTTGTTTCAAATCTTCTTTAATTAGAAGAATGTATTCCTAATTTTGAGCTTCAGAGGGCTGTTGGAATAGCAAATCCTGATGATTCGGTGGAGACATTACTGATGCTTAGATGCAAATTCTTTATAGTCTGTTTTGATATGTTCTCATGTCACTTATCTGGATTTTTTTTGAAGTACATGTAACCAACGGCTTTGGTCAGGTTTGGATTGAGACATTAACAAAATGTGTAAAATGATGACATTGCCTATTTACTTTTATATTTTATTAATGTAAAAGATCTTGTAAATATACAAATTTGGACATGGTCAATTTCTAACAAACGCATCTTACTCGGTTCTCTCTTGCTTTGCATGTTGGTGGTTCTCAAGCTATTCTCTATCTACATCATCTTCACAAGTTCATCTAGTACACTCTCAACAAAGAGTACATACAACATATATACATATGTTAACGTACATTTGAGTTTTTGATTCAACTTGAATTATGGACAGACAGATTAATAATGTAAGTTATACAACACGCAAAATTATTGAGTAAGATTCGCCTGGAAAATCAAGCACTTACCAGGCTATGATGTAATAAATTGTGAGGATTTTTCTTTTTCCAATTTACTCTTTAGAATTATGGACATCCAAATTTGAATAACCTTCAATCAATTCAATTAGGGCCTGTTTGATTTCTTAATTTAGCGTCAACACAACTTAACAAAATGCCAAAATTTTAAGCGCGAAGGTTTCTTATTGTTTATCGCAGGAGGTGGTGAGTGGTTGAGTTTAAAAAATAATTTTTTAATAATTACTTTACCCTCGTATAATCGCGTTCTCTCTTTTAGGGATACTCTTTGCGATTTTTCCAGGACCTCTCTATAATTTTTTTAGACAATTCCATGTGATATCTCTCTACGTCTGAAAATAAGGTGATAAGAACAAATTTATGAAAAATACAATTTTACCAGCAATATTTTAAACACGACACAACCTTTTTGGTTACATTTAAATTGATTTATATATATTTGGTTGCTTCTTGTTGTTAATGAAAATTAATTATATGGAAAAAATTACAAAAAAATAAAAAAAACATAATTCTATCTAATATATTTTAAATACAAATATTGTATTTTGGTTACCATTCATATTGATTCAGTATAGAAAACAATTATTTATATAACAGAATTTTATTTAATTTCACGTACTTTCTTTAATATTTTTAACATCATTTTTCTATCCAATATTATGCAAGTATAATAGAATTCTATGTTCAGAGAAGAATTGTCTTTCATGTATTTTCACATATTTTCTTAATACTCTGAAGATGAATGATATCTGATTTGCACAAACAACTCTAAGACTGGTACTGCCGAGGACCTGAAAAATAAAATAGTGGGTCAGGCCCACAAACAAGTTCCCTCTACTACGACCCGATCAGAGAACCAATAATCAATATATCCCTAACCAAACTCATGTTATATCTACATATACATATATACATACTAGGACTCTCATTAGTAATAGGGCACTCTCATCCATGTAGTAGGCATTATGCAAAGCGCACACAAGGTGATCATGAATACCATCATCTACCAAGGCGTATCATATTCTAGCTACCCATCCAATCCGGTAATATATACCTCAATCCTAACCATAGATCCCGATACCTCAAGCTCGTATCATGGCTCACATATATATATACAACCTCAATAAAATAAGTGTCATATCTAACAACGGCACAAGTAGAGTGTCATGACTCAATAGCCAGCCCACCTACACAGTCAATACCATATCTAACAATGGTATAAAATATCAAAGAACCTAGCTAAATAGCTATCTCAAAGATCAACATCACATACACGAATAAATCTGATCATAGCCATATATCAATAGCATAACAATTATAATCCACAACAGTTTAAGTCTAGAACAATAGTTATGATAGAAACATGATTTAAAAATCATAACATCAACAACTCACATTTAGCAAGGATAAACAAGTAATTATTTTCATTTATCATGCTCATAGATCATATGTATATTTATAACAATGATTGTAATAGTGTAATCAACAACCATATTTAATTATACAAATTATGTAATGACTGGTTCTTTTTCCATTTTTACGGATTTTTTTTTCCCGTTAAAGTTTCTTTCTGAGTTTGGATTTTGTCCCTTCGGGTCGTCTTGATTGCTCGAGAATAGTTCCCGAGACTCTTTCCTTTGGAGATTAGTATCATCCTTGTGAGGACCGTCTCATCTTCTCTCTTTTTTCAGCGTTTTTCCTTTTCACGTAACCTTAGGG
>JAOTQH010000050.1:6241658-6253598 GCA_025631255.1 Cornus kousa
GTAACTGCCGAGTGTATACATATAGCCTCAAAAGAGATGATGAATGAGTGAGTGGAGTTTTGACATGTTGTTGTATATTCTCTTTCTTGATTTATAATAGTGAAAATCTCTCTCTCCATGGACGTAACCCTAAAGTTGGGTGAACCATGTAAAATATTGTGTTGTGTGTGAATGTATATGATTATTATCTCCATTTCTGCTTGTGTTGATATGATATGATGATGCTTCCACTGTGTGTGATGAATGAGGAATTTAACTCTCAACAACTGCCAAACATTGAGTAGGTTAGAGGGAGTTAATTTTTTGCCAACAATTTGTATCAGAGCTGATGGTAGATTAAAGCCTGTGATTAGTCCTGAAGATCAGTAGTAGAAGATTTGTGCAAAGTTTGTCAGAGCAGAGAATGATCACGAGGTGCTATGGAGATTCAATTAGAGTTGATAATGACACGAAGAAGATAGATGGTGTGAAGACACTTGGCTATGAGAAACATATCTTAAGACAAGCCGAAGGATGTTTGTTTTTAAGATGGGGCGAAGGTAATAGTGTGAAGCCCATAAGGAACAAGTCTTGGGACAAGCCGGAGGTTGCTCATTTTTCAAGATGGGGCAAAGGTGATAAAGGCAAAACCCATGAAGAGCAAGTTTTGGGGAAAGCCAAGAGTAGGTGCTAGTTCTCAAGATGGAGCAATGGTGTAAAGAATGAAGAGGTTTGCTCTGAGCCCGATAAAGAGCAAAGGAAAATATAAAGAGTAAAAATGAGAGGTTTGTTGCTTTGAACTAGAAAAATAATTGATGAAGATGAGTTTGAAGATTGGTAGGTTGCCATGCGTAAGCAATTGAACATTGATAGGGATGATGGATGGAGTTTTGTTTAAGGTGGAATGATCTTTATTCGAGGTAAAGCTATGGAAGAGGGTGTGAAAATCGATTTCGAGCCAAGGTGGAGATTGTTAGGTTTGTGGTTCAAAATTGTGTGCAGAAATTAATTTCCTTTCCCGTTTTCAAATGCTGAAATTTGTAAAAGAAATTGTTTCATTAAGTTTCTATTTTAGAGTTGGGATTGATATAGTAACTCCTTGCAGGCAAGTTAGAGAATACTTGTCTAACAAGGAATTGGGTTTTGAAAATTTTATAAATAGAGATGGGTGTGAGGGGTTTAAAGAGAAAAAGGAAAAGATGTAAGGGTTTAAGGTGAGTGTTGTGAGAAGATGAGAGTGTATATGTAATTCCCGAGTGTATACATGTAGCCTCAAAAGAGATGATAAATGAGTGAGTAGGTTTGACATGTGGTTGTATATTCTTTTCTTTGATTCATGATAGTGGAAATCTCTATGTCCATGGATGTAACCCTAGAGTTGGGTGAACCATGTAAAATATTTCGTTATGTATGGATGTATATGATTGTTATCTCCATATATATTTGTATTGTTGATGTGATGTGATGATGTTTCTGTTATGTGTGATGACAGAGGGATTTAACTTTCAACAACCGTCAACCGTTGAGTGGGTTGAAGGGAGTTAATTTTTCCCCAACAACTCATATCAGAGCCGATGGTTGGTTAGAACTTGTGATTGGTCCTAAAAGTCAGTAGCAGAAGATTGGTGTGAAGTTTGTTAGAGTAGAGAATGATCGTAAGGTGCTATAGAGATTCAATCAGAGTTGATGATGAAACGAAGAAGATAAATGGTGTGAAGACACATACCCATGAGGAACAAGTCTTAGGACAAGCTGAAAGATGCTTGTTTCTCAAAATAGTGTCAAAGTGGTAGGGGTGAAGCTTATAAGGAACAAGTTTTGGGGATAAACCAAGAGTGGGTGCTAGTTCTCAAGATGAGGCAATGGTGTGAAGAATGAAGGGGTTTGTTCTAAGCCTGATAAAGAGCAAAGGGGGATATGAAGAGTAAAGAGGAGATGTTTGTAACTTTGAACTAGAAAAGCAATTGATGAAGATGAGTTTGAAGATTGGTGGGTTCTCATGCGTGAGAAATTAAACACCAATGGGGATGATAAATGGAGTTTTGTTCAAGGTCAAGCAAACTTCATTTCAAGGTGGAGCTATAGAGGAGCGTATGAAAACCGATTTCGAGCCAATGGGAAGATTGTTGGGTTTGTGGCTCAAAATTGTGTGCAAAAATTAATTTCCTTTTCCACTTTGCAATGCTAAAATTTGTGAAAGAAATTGTGTCTCATTAAGTTTTTATTTTAGAGTTGGGATTGATATGATAACTTTTTGTAGGCAAGTTGGGGAATACTTGTCCAACAAGAAATTAGATTTTGAAAACTTTATAAATAGAGATGGGTATAAGCAAGGGCGGATGTAAGGGTGGGCTCTGGTAGGCTTGAGCCCACCCAAAAAATAATAATAATAATAAATAAATAAATTAGTATAAGCAATTTTAGCCCAACCCAAAAAATAAAAATAAAATAAAATAAAATAAATTACTAGTATTAGCCCACCCAAAGAAATATTAGCCCACCCCATTAACAATTCTTGGATTCGCCCTTGGGTGTGAGGGGTTTAGAGGGAAGAGAGAAAAAAATGTAAGTGGTTTAAGGTGAGTGTTGTGAGGAGATGAAAGAATATATGTAATTCTCGAGTGTATATATGTAGTCTCAAAAGAGATGATGCGTGACTGAAGGAGTGGAGTTTTGACATGTAGTGTTATAATCTCTTCCTTTATTCATAGAGGAAAAACTACACATAGGTAAAGTTAGGAATCTCTTAATCTTACTTATATGTAGTTTTCCCTTCATAATAGTGGAAATCTCTCTCTCCATGGACGTAACCCTAGAGTTGTGTTAACTATGTAAAATATTGTATTGTGTGTGAATGTATATGATTGTTATGTCCATATATGCTTATGTTGATGTGATATGATGATACTTTCGTTGTGTATGATGAAAGTAAAATTTAACTCTCAACAACCGTCAACCGGTGAGTGGGTTGAAGAGAGTTGACTTTTTCCCCACAACATATGTTGTGTTTGGCTATGAAAATTGTGCATTAATTAGATTTGGAAATGTGAAAAAATAACATAAAATAAAAAATACTAGCATAAAATTTAAACTCTTGGTGTTTTCAGTTTTAATCTTGTGAATTTCATACTGTCAAAGGCTGTGTATATAGTTGTTGAATTATTATTCTTAATGCTAAGCAAGTCTCATTTCATTGCTCACCCAATAAATAAAATTGCATACTTGCCAAGTATTCCTTCAACTCTTTAACAATATCAAGCATGCTCTAGAGCACTCTCTGTTCTACCACAATATTCTAAAGCAATGGAAATCAAGAGTCGTGCATGATATGTTGGAAGCTTTCTTTCCATTTCTATCTAAATTTACTTTTTTCAAAAAATAATTTGAAACAACTTTTCAAACACAAATGCAAAAACTTTTGAGTTCTATTGTTCCTATTTCGTGACTGGGCATCAAGTACATGATATTCTGTGCCATGTCTTATATAGTATCAATTTTTCATTTATAAATGAACAACTCCAGCATGACATATCACATCCTAAGCTCCAATCACTTATATATGGGACAGCAACAATGATATCTTACAATACTATTAGAGATGTTTTATTAATTTGCTTTGTATGTCATAGTAAAGCTCCTTAAATAGGCGCTATAGCCTGGTGAAGGTTAATTATTAATTTTATATAAATTTTCATTTACTTTATATGGGATGGGTGCGTTATCAAAATCATATTTTTTTATAACTCGCAAACACCTCTTTATTTTTTTATAGTACCCTAACTTTAATTTATACCTTACTTATTTGTTGAAGTTAATTATTGTGAGCACATTCTTTCAAATAAATTTTTTTTTTTTTTTTCTAATTGGCTAAATTTTAATTTAATCTTACCTATTTGTTGAAGTTGATTGTGAGCACATTCCATTCAAATGAATGTCACATTTGTATAACAATATATACGAAATTAATTCTAAAATTTTTCGTTAAAGTTTAGTTAATTAATTTTAAATTTATGAAAGTAAATAAGTTGAAAGTGTTGCATGTTTTACTAAAAAGATTGTTAAACCACAATCGATGTAGTTCAAATTTTGTACTGATAATTAGAAGCTCAAAATGATAGTAAAACACTTTCCTTTTGAGGAATTTTTTTTTTTTTTTTTTCGATATACGTTGTAGAATGTACAAAACAGTTTTTATTTATTTTATTTTATTTATATAAGTCAGATTTCAATAAAATGTCAGCAAACCTACAAATAAAAATGAAATTAATTATGCAATGTATTAACATAACTTTTGGACCCTATCAAATATAGAAGTATTCAAGATTTTGGCTGCATGACATATCACATCTAAGCACTCCAATCACTTACAATGATATCTTGCAATACTATTAGAGATGTTTTTTCTAGTAATTTTAAAATGGGTTAAGTGCAAAAAATCCCTCTATTATAGATATAGTATAAAAAGGTTCATCTGTTGTATAAAACCACCTTATATTATCAATTTGGTGCAAATAGGCCCCTATGTGGTATAAAATCATGGTAATACTCTCACTTCAGTTGAATAAATTAATAATTATAATCCAATTTGTGTAAAATTGTGATTTTCTTCTTCTTCTGGGAACTTCACTAGTGATTGAAGGCTAGGCTCTTTTTTTCTCTGGTTTGTACTCTTGTGGATCTTGGATTATTATTATAATTATTATTTAATACTCTTTCAGTTAGTAGTACATTTTTTTCCATGCAGTAGGGGTTGCCGGATGGTTTATTTACTTGTTATATGAGCTAAATAAATCAAAATTGGTTGCAAAAAATAAGTTTGGTACATTTTTGAGACATCGTGTTCAACCTCATTTTTCTGAGCTAATGGGACTTTTTAGAGAATTGATGGAACTTTTTCCAACCTTTTGATCTCGTGTAGTTGGTCCGAACTGAGTTGCTACTAACCCTTAATTGTAAATTTATGAAGCTTATATAATAATCGGGTTGAGTTGCCAAATTATATCTTGCCAATTTTCTTAAGGTTCACATCAATTGCAAGTTGGGGCTGTTAATTCTTTTTTGTTTGCAAACCGGAAAAAGTGATGGTTCCACTGGAATTTTTTTTTATAACGCATTAGTGTGGTGGTAGATTTGTGTAGGCTGCTGCAAGGGCCCATTTAAGAAGGCACCCTTTTCAGACTTCTGCATTGGCAAAAACTGCATAAAGTATGCAACTTTTCCATATTTAACCTTCAACATTTTAAACAGTAACACGTTTAATTTATAAATAACCATGCCATACAAACCACTTTTATTCATTTTTCTAATTGGTTTTGTTTATTGTTAAAAAGAAACACTCTAGGACTGGGGTGCCATATGTCCCAGGTTCGAGCCCGTCCATCACCATTATATCCCTGACTGAAATTGGTGCTAAGGTGTGGAGCCGTCGACAGCATTCCCAGGTTTGTAACCTAGGGTGGGTCCCGAAAGAGCCCTGCCTAGGAAAGTTCCTGGTGTCAAAAAAAAAAACTCTAGGACTTCAAAGGTGTACGGTTTTTTCATTCAAAGTCATTAAAGTTGGTACTTGATTAAGGTTTTTTCATTCAAAGTCACAAAAATGTTTTAAGATTAAATCTTTGAATATAAATTACTTAATCAGGCATCTTTGAAGTCACTAGAGTGCTTTAATGTACGATGAATGAAAAAGAGAGTTGATTTAATGGAGTTCCCTTTTAAGTTGCAAGAGTGCATTTCTTTAATGAGTAAAGATTGAACCTTTGATTGACTTTATGAGATCATTGTCACGTTAATCTAGATGTTATGGGAACTACAGATCTGCAATAGTTCATGCGCTAAAATCGTGTCTAATACCCAGCTGAAACTCAGAACAAGTTCACCATGCTCTTCCAGAAAATATACACTTGACCGCAAAAATCGCCACTAATGCCAAACATCCAAACCACAAAGGAAAGTCCTAATAAGCTCGGATAAATTATAATTAGAGCATACAACAAATGCAAGTGTTTGGTAAATTTTAACAGAATAAGGATCCCCTTATGCAGCCTTTCCCTAATTTCAGTTCCCAAACCTTCACAGTATTAGTCTGACCTAACAGGACTGATCTGGAACAGCTCTGTAGGTAGTATAGTTCGTATAGAAACAATTGTGATGCTATAACATGTTCAAGGCAGGGGATCCAGCAGAATCAGACACTTATCCCTGATAATGTTTCTTTGACTGGGCGGCTGCTTCGTCTCCAAAATCAGTTTCTGGGCTCATTGGTTCCTGAGGCTCAAGGCTAGAAACTGTGGCCTGGTCTTCAACTTGAGACACTGGGTTCCCAGTTGTGATACTTTCCTGCAAAGCCTTGACAAAGCCATTCGATTCAGCATTCATGTTAAAGTGTCTAGGTGCAAGACAGATTATTTAAGTAAATCCTCTAATCAACTTCATGTTACCTGCAACAGCGCAGTCATTCTGCCAGTTCTGTTCTCCAAAGGTTTAGGAGCAGGAGCAGGTGCAGGTGGGCTACGAACAACAAAATGAATAGTTTGCAGGGGCTCAACTAAGAGAGGCTCATTCATGTTACCAGTGCCTCCTTCGGGGAAAAGACCAGAATCTTTCCCTGAAGATTTACCAGCTGCCATACTGTTCTCAATATGCAATTTTGATGATTGTGAAGAGACTTCAACCCTTCCATGAATTTTGTCCGCCATTGACAAGCCAGTCAATCTCCCCAACTTGGCTTCTTCACCATGCAAGACTTCTGATGCGCCTTGATGAGACGCACCATTTCCATTTTGAACACTTTCTGGTCTTACCTGATGGTTGGCTTGGGTTTGCGTGCCTAGCCCTTGACCTGCAACTTTCTGCATCTGCTTGCCTTCTGTCATATGAGTAGCTTGGGATACAACTGGAGGTATGTCGTTGGCAGGTGATGATCCATTTAATACATCGACTGGATGTAGTTCAGCTGGTACCACGGTGCTTCTTAAGCCTACTGGAGGAACATCGGCGTCTGCCACCACAGGTACATGTTTTGCTCTTGAAGCCAACAGCTTAGCAGTTTGAGGGGCAAGTTCATGCAGCTGATTTTTATTGGGTGATCCATTCAGCAGAAGAGCAGTTCCATTTCCAATACGCTGCTTTTTCCTCACTCTGGATCTCGGGTTACGACCATAAGTGTGAGTTTGTTTTTCTGTTGGGAGGTGAATCTCATTTCTTCTGATCATTTGAACATGAGGGGCCACATCGTTTCCTGCCGAAATAGGAGTATAATGTCCTGGCCTGAAAACAATGCCCCTTAGATAGGTACTAGAGTTGCCAATCCTAACAGTGAGCAAATAACCGGCATCAAATACTCCCTCGATAACACCTTTAACTGTCTGGCCCACCGTGCCATCATTTGCATCATCAGTTGAGGTGACTTGACGGGGTTTATTTTCATTCAACCCTTGAAATCTGGGTGGCACATTAGCACTCTCCCCACGATTAAGGCTCTTATCTTTCCTTGGCCGACCCCGTTTTCGCTTCACGGGGATGTTGAGTGGGGCATCAGCATTATTCCCTTCCTTGGCTTGGTTCATTTGCAAGATTTGTCACAAAATCTCTAGCCTTTCCTGTGCTATCTTTTATTGTTTATTTTTCCCTGTACATAGAAAGGTGATATTCCTCAAGTCAACGATAGCAAATAGTGCCAAATATCATAGATTCCATTTGAAATCTTAAAATGCAAATACAGCATTTCACAAGCATTCAGTTTTTGGGCATAGGAAATCATAGATCCTCGCCAAACTACTTTGATGCATCTAAGAAAATTTCTGGTTTCAAAAATGCAATTTCAGCCATGAACCACTAGTCACTACAAAATATTGCCAATAATAAGATGATGCAATTCAAACTTCTTGTAAGTTCTTTGGACATTCTACCACAAGTTTCAACTTTTTCACCCTTAATCCCTCATAAAAACTTGTACCTCTAACAATTCACTCAATTCAAAATTGATTTCACCATATGTGATTATTCTAAAATTATTTCTTACGAAGAACTACTGAGTAGGCAATTCTCATAACTCTTTGGGTATAATCACATTTGTCTCTTCTCTATCTCATCTTTCTTTCCATCTATCCTACATCAAATTTGGTATCAGGAACTAAGGCAAGAAGTCCTTACAGGGGTTCGTCAAGAAGAATAGAATGGCCAAATCTGGGTGCAACACTCAATAGTGAGAAGCAGGATACACATTTGTGCAACATGCAATAGTGCCATAATTCGTGAATGAGGATACATCGAATGTATTACCAAAGAGAGGGTTGCACAGAATGTGAGTTTAGTTGTACATGGTGTGCACAGGGCGTACATTGGGTACATATTGACTAAGTCATGCTATAAAGTAGGGGGTACCCTATGCTTGTCTAAACCAGGTAAGCTAATGATAAAGATACATTGTTGGAATGCAAGCAATGGAAGCGCGTGAACTATCCTCTGCATAAATATTTAGTTATTTATTTTTAAAGCTGGGACGGAGGGTTGAACAGTTATCAGTGACGTGTCACCTTTGCATTCAGCCAGCCAGGCAGGTTTCCATCAAGAGATCCGTGCATGTTCAGAACCACGATCTGACTTCAAGATGTTCTTCATAGGGCTGATGGTGTCACCTCCTTCTCTGACCTCTATCTTTGAAGGTTGTCACATTCTTAGGGCACTTGCTTCATGTTCTGAGTCATCTGACTCACTTCCATGTAGTCAGGGATGCTAATCCTATTCCAATAACTACTCCAACCAGGGTAGCATGAATGCATGATGACGCACGTCTTATAAGATTCTTTAGACCAAGCATCATTAAGTTGTGTTTGGTATATTCTTAACATTTAGCCTCTGGCGGAATGCTATGTATGACCCTAATGAAGGACAACATGTCTTCATCTGATGCTTTCCCAAAGCAGCCTATCAAACCGTCTGGAGCACGTGGGGTAGGGTGCAAACAGGAGTATGATACTTTGCCAATCATCCATGTAAAATGTAAGGGAAAAAAAAAAAAATTGAATGATAGCCATCATTAATATATCCAAGAATTTTCTAAAATCAACTAAATGAAGAGAAATAAAATCCAAAAGATGAAACGAAATTGCACAAAGAGTCTAGCCCAAGTGGTATCTCCTCCTCCTCTCACATGGGAGGTTAAAGGTGCTTGCCCTATTGATAATATTGGGTGTGCAAGCGTGTGTGTCTTACCTATCTAAAAAAGGTGGGACCTGATAAGTTAATAATATCATAAAATCATGGGGCACTAAATGACTACAAGTATTTAAAAAGCTAACTGAGGCAAGTTTCTTTCATGAAACTCCTAATTCAACACTCAAGTAATTCAAATGCATCCATGAATTAGCTCAAGTCTAGACACATGCCAAACTACAAAAACAACTAGCCCCAATATCACTATGCTAGAAAAAAAAAACAACAACAGAATGACAAAAACAAAAACAAAAACAAAAAGCAAAATAAAACAAAAGAAAGTATCTCACCAAAAAACCAGGCATGTGCAGAAAAAATATACTGAAGAAAGCATAATGATGCATCTCGGTCGTTCCATGTATACATAATCATAGCATTAGATTGAAACTAAGCTTATATGCAGAATATATAAAACATAACTCCAATAGTTTGTTAAATTTATGTTATGGGCCTGTTCTATTTTTCTAGCTGACATTACATAGCTTTGCATAATTGAAAAAATATATATCTATTACACCCAAAAAAAGATATTTATAAATATATATATATATATATTATTTCCCTTTTTTAAGAAAAAAAACTGAACACTATATTACAATATTCCTATAACAACGATTAAAATGGGTAGTGGAAGTACATAACTGAAACAACAAACAAACAAATCCAAAAATCAATAAGTGAAAAAATTAGACATTGTGCGAAATAATGAACAGAGATACCCAAACAAAACCTGAAATATGCTCTCAGAAAAACCCTAAATTTGAACATCAAAACAGCTCGAAAAAATTCTGAGCGATTTGAGTGGGTTCTCTTTACCATTTGCATAACGATTTTATCAAAGAAATCTACAGTGGTAAAAAGATCGTACCTTCGAGAATGAAAGAGAAGTGACAATTGGGATGAAATAACAACTGTAAAACCCTAACCCTAGATTTGTTGCCCGAAGTTTGATATTTTTGGGTAAATCACAGCGCGGAGAGAACGAGGTAAGATGAGGTGAGGTGGACCATCATAAATCGTAGTGTGGGCGGACCAGTGAGACTGGACCAGGTGGAGAGAGAGAGAGAGTGAAGAGTGATGACACGCGTATATAGCCTCCAGAAAGTATATATTGATTTATGCTGTCTTGGGTAGTAAGAATAGGAGGCGCTCAAGTCCTGTGATCGAGTCTTCCAAGCCTTCTTCTCCTCTCGATTTGCCTGCCTGCACGTGTTGAGGAGCCGGTGCGTGCGGGCCTGGGTTTGTAGCCTGGGGTAGGCCAGTAAGGACCCTGCCTAGGGGAGTTCCCAGTTCCAAAAAAAAAAAAAAAAAAAAAAAAGAAGAAAGAAAGAAAGAAAGAAAGAATAGGAGGCGCGGAGAGAAAATAGGAAAGAAGGTTTCCTTATTAGGTAAGAATGATTCGAGAAAAGAAAGGAAAATAGGAAGCATTACCCATTCTAATTCTAAATGATACGAACTTTTAATCACAACATCATTCTACTCTAACATAATAAATTATAAATTTATTTCCTTATCTTCTATCCAACTGAACAAAATATATAATTTCTTTCTTAAGAATATTTTATCTATTCCTCTTTTTCCCTTTTCATCCAAATTTTTTCTTACTTAACATAGCATTGGGGACAAGGCACTCCACCTCTATCCTCTTACTACTAAAATGACAAATATAGTCCTAAACTTCCGAATCTATGCCCCCTTTATCTATTTTATATTATTATATCTAAATTGAGTCATATTTTCCTAAACGGATATCTTTCTGAGACAGTGGGAATATATATATATAATTTTCATTTACTATATTAGTTTGTTGGTTTAAAATTAAAATTTCTATAATTTAAAGAGAATTATGTTAAAGAGAAACAAAATTACTCATGCAATTTATTTTTGGTCCTTCGAAATTTTTTTAATTACGATCATATAAGAAATTTAATTCACGTGCATCACATGTGCTTTCTATTTCCGCTAGGTAGTATAGAAATGTAAGGATTTTTTTTTTTTTTTGCTAAACATTTTTCATTAAAATATAAATTTTAAAGAAAGTATTTAATAAGGAATTTAAGAGGGAACACCGAATGAACTTTTCAATTTCAATTTTTAAAACTTTAAAATTATAGAGTTAGTAACCTTATTAAATTCTCTCAACCATTATAATTTTAATTGTGGTAGTTTGAAGGTCTTTATAACGTGATATATATAATTGTCATTCACTATTTAAGCTTGCAGATGTGTTGATAATCAAGTAAGTTAGTACCTTAAGTGAATTTTGGAGTGTCAAGTTTCCACTACTTGAAAGAAGAAAATATATATATATTATTTAAGCTTATTGGCATAAAATTTAATATATATTTTTTTCATAATTTAAAGGGAATTTTGATAAATAAAAAAAAAAAAGAAACAAATTTATCCTTATAATTTATTTTTGATCATTTGAGATTTTCTTAATAATAATCATATAAGAGTTCAGTTTACTACTATTGTACATGTTTTTACTAGTATTACTAAATGATAAATATAACTCTAAACTTTCTAATATAATACCGGTCCCAATTTAGATGTCGCTTTTGGGGAGTATGAATTTTTAAGAGAATATGTGGGACATGTCTTGTCTCTTTGAAAAGTTACTAATTTGTCTTATATTCAAGTTTGAAATTTTAAATTCCAAAAACGCATATGAAAAGATGTAAAATATATTATTTGAAAAAGAAAAGTAGATAATTATTTTAAACAGACAAAAAAAATATTTATTTT
>JAOTQH010000050.1:6296977-6309422 GCA_025631255.1 Cornus kousa
AAAGGAAAATGACCGGGTCATTAGACATCCTCACCGAGATTTCACTGTCAGCAACCATAAACCGTTGGCCTGTGCTTGTTTTCTCCATCGTTTGTGTCTCTCCGTCGCCGATCTGCTTTCTTTTTACAAATAAAAAGCTTGACCAATGTAAATTAGCAAACATTACCATTTTGGAATGTGCCTGAGGAAATCTTTTTAATGCTCTCTTCATAGATCTTTCGCATGAAGAATTAGCAGAAGCATGACTAAGCCAACAAAATTACTGGACGGCGACACCCAATCTGAGGTGAACTATCCAATGGCGATACCTAATCAGAATCAGTTTCTTATTGTGTCGACTCGTAACAGCCATGATGACAATCTGAAATTTCTGTCCTTGCCTCTCGTCAAAGTTTTTAGTTGAAATCTTTCTATTGCCCATACCTATTCCGTCGTTTGGCTTGTCAGAAATTCCTTAGGGAAAAGGGGAAGAGACAAATGGGTTTCGAGCATTTATATTATGTTGATCCAATTGGCATGACCGAAGGAATTTCTCCTTTTTGTCGAGATCAGGTGGAAAAGAGGAAGAGACAAATGGGTTTTGAGCAGAGTGGAACATTTTTGCATAATTGATACATGACACAGATCCAACTAGCAGTCCTTGGCCAACAGTAGAAAAAAGAAATCGAATAATCAAAAAAAATCTCGTAGCCTTTTGGCGATAGTATAGATTTCTCTTCGTAAAGAGAGAAGATTGCAATTTGATTGGAGCACAGGACTATTGATCTACTGATATAACGGTTGATGCGGTATCGGTAACCGATCAGAGTTCCGTTGCCAACACCGCATCGTTCTTTGACATCCCAAATCTGGCATTCCCGGTCTTTTAGAGAGAACCGAAACTATATCGAAAATCGCAGAAGGGTGAAGAGAGAGAGACCGGGGCCCATTTTTTTTGCCAGCTAGACGCCACATAGGAATCTGCCTAACAAATCAGCCAAATCCATTGGCATAAATATCATTTTCCGGTAAGACAATTATAGAACTTTAATTAATTTATAATTTTTAAAATAAAGTTTCATAAGTTAGAAGATGAATTTATTCGAATATAAAAACTACGATTGTCATGTGTTTATTTTATATATGGTCAAGTGTGTAAAATGTGTTGATCAAGTATACGAGATGTGTAGGCCAGCTCTCCAAGATGTGTTACCAACGGTTCGAAGTAATAAAAATTATTTTTAAATTATGGATGATAAGGAATTTTTTTCTGCATTGACCATGTATTTGTTTTAATTCTTAACTTTTAGGATATGGGAATAGCCCCGACATTAGGTTGTTGATGAGTAGAGACAACCACCCTATCTAAAGAGTTGTTAGAATAGATAATGTTCATCTTCTCCACCTTCATCTTTACAATCTACTCAAATTAGGAGGACGACAATAAATGGGAGGTTTGTAGTAAATGAGTTAAAGAAAAGTGGTATAGTAGAGTACTCTTCAATTCCTCCAAACTACTGTCTTAATTGTTCTCAATTGGCACGAACAATAGACGCCATCACAAAGTGTCGAATACGTGTGTAAAAATATTCATAAAGTGTCAGTGTATGCGGATGTAAAAATGTCCGTACTTCGTTGCTCAAAACTTCAAACTTTACGAACAATTTCAGGCAAGATGTGTAGGGTGACTGTCCAAGATGTGTTGTCAATGGTTCGAAATAATAAAAATGATTTAATTATGTATGATGAGTGAATTTCTTCCTGACTAATGCATTAACTATGTATCTATTTTAATTCCTAACTTTCAGAATATGAAGATAATTCTGACGTCAGGTTGTTGTTGGCTATTGGATAGAGACGATCACCCCATCTAAAGACTTCTTAAAGGGGATAAGGCTCATATTTGCAACTGACTCATATCATGAGCACGATAATAAATAGGAGGTCCGCAAATGAATGAGGTAAAGAAAAATATTAATACAATGCCCTTTTAACTCTTCCAAATTACTGTTTTGATCGTAGCGTGCTAATAAATGAGGTAAAGAAAAATATTAAAACAATATCCTTTTAACTCCTTCAAATTATTGATTTGATCGGAGCGTTCTCAACTGGCATCACACCAGCATTCTCAACAGGCACCGTACCAGTACCATTTGAATTGATATAATCTCTCTATCTTTCAGAAAAGGTCGCCATTCTGAGAACACAATTTTCGGATCAACAATGAACCCACCACAAAATCTAAGAATATTCATAAAGTATCAGCGTCTAGGGACACAAAAAGTGTCCATAAAATTTCAAACTTTAGGAACAGTTTCATAAAAAGGTTAAGCCTACTCCTCTTGTGCAAGTTTTGACTTGTGCTAATTAGACTTGTCAATCTTTCAAATTTTGACAAAAAAAAAAAACCGTTGATTTTTGCTACAGCCTTGACCGTAGACTTTTAACCACGAAAAGTTCTACAAAAGTGGAATACATTAAAATATATTAGAACACAAAGCAATTGTGACTTTCTCTATACGTCGAATACTAATCAAAGTGGTCGTTAACTTGTACTTGTTCTACCCTTGGGTTCTTCTATAAATAGCGAGAGACTCATTTTGTTATCAACATTCTACAACAACATAAAAAGAGTAATACAAATCCACGTAAATCAATGATTACGTACAAGCAGTTAGTTTTTTGTCTGCTGGTGTTTGTTTCCACAGTAAGCAATCTCATAACCTCCATATATATATATATATATTTTAGGGTGAAGTTGTTTACTATTAATTATTGAACCAAAAAAATTGTGTCCTATAATTGAATATTACCTTTTTATTATTGTTATTATTATTATTATTATTTTTACAAATTCTTTTAGCTGGTTAAGGTGTGTTTTTTATTTAAAACTTTCGACCAAATAAAAAGTCTTAAGTTCTCCTAGAAATAAAAATAAGTGCGACTCATAATGGTGAAAAAATTAATGAATATTTAAAACATTTGGACTATGATTTCCATCTAATACATATAAGTAAATATGCATGTCATATAGAATGTTGGTTATCAGACTAGCTTTTAGAACAAATATTTTTGCTGAATTTTAAAATGTAATTAAGTTGGGATAACGTTGATGATTATTAACTGTTCTTTTACCAAAATTGGTGGGTCAGATCGGACCGGCCTACGTTCACGGCGATGATTCTCTGGAGTGGGTGCAGAAAGACAACCGGCGTTTCCTTCATGTTGTTTACAGGGTTGGCGATCTTAATCAAACCATAAAGTACGACGCTTTTGATCTCTGAGTCTCATTTCTATATATATTTTCAATACCAGAAGTGTTTTTTTAACAGTGTGTGTGTGTGTGTGTTTTTAAGGTTCTACACAGAGTGTTTTGGCATGCAGCTACTGAGAAAAAGAGACAACCCGCAAAAGAAATACTCAAAAGCAACTCTTGGGTTTGGTCCTGAAGAGACTTACTTTGTAGTGAAGTTAATACAGAGTACGTATGATAAAGATTTAACAGCAACCGTCACTTTCCATACATTTTCATACACAAACATTCCTATTTAACCATACAGTACAGAGATCATATTCTAACTCCTCTTTTCACACACTAAAACACAGAACATGGAGTGAACAAGATTGATATTGGCACAGGTTTTGGACACCTCGGAATAGCAACTCAGAATGTGAGTATTGTTTTTTTTTTTTTTTTTTTGCTGGAGAGAACCATATTTCTGCACTTTGAGGTTTTAACCCTCGATGATCACACAGATTTATGAAATGGTTGAGCTCATTCGTAGCAAAGGCGGAGTTATCACGACTGAACCTGGAACTCTTGAAGGCGGGGGGACGACCATTTTCGCCTTTGTGCAGGATCCAGATGGCTACAGTTTTGAGCTCGTCCAAAGTGGTCCAACTCCTGATCCACTTAGTCAAATGATGCTTCGTGTGATCGATCTGGATCGCGCTACCAAGTTCTATGAAAAGGTAAATAATCTGATATAGTGTTCATATTTTTCCACAGAATGTCCAGTAAAATTAATCAGAAAAGGTAAATAATCTGATGGTGTGGATGGTAACGTTTTTAACTAACTCCAAATTGGAGGACAGCGCAACTCCATCAATCAAAGGGTATGTCGATTGATCGAAACTCGACTAGATCGATCTAGATATGCAATCTCAAAGTTTTCTTTTCAAATTAATTCTCTTAAAACCTATATAAAGACCTCTATGTTATTTTATGTTTCTCTCTGAGCAACTTGGAGCATATGGGGTGCCTCTAGCAATTCTCTGCTACAATTTTGTGTCTTTCATATTCATCACTGCATCTAGCTTGGTGAGAATGTGCTACAAGTGTTGATCATCTATGAGTCAGACTATGATGAATCTAACACCAAACAAGGAGTATTCACAAAAAACACTCAGATATGACGCCTAGCCATGCAAATCAATGTGCTTGTGGGAAAGCGAATTTAGTGAGGAGTGGATTTGTTTTACCGACCTTACTAACAGCCCGGATACTCAGGTGGAGAGTTTGCCATCAGTCCGTGTCCAAAATTAATTACGAGTTTTCTAGGGTTTGCGAAAGCTGGTTAACCTAGTATATTACTTCTTTCTCATTAGTGGATTTGATTTGCCTGAACTAGGTCCCGTGATTTTTCCCTCGGGGTTTCCACATAAAAGTTTTGGTATCCATTGTGCTACTTTTACTTTACTTCACTGATTATTTAATTGATTGCATGATGAATTAAACGGATTACAAGTTTGGTAGTTATTTTAATTTTAAAATTGTTGTTAGTTTAGTAAAATTTAAAAGGTAACTAAAATTAATTAATTAGACTATCAAGATCTATTCACCCACTCTCTAGGTCTAGATCACCAGCCTTGTGCTACTCTCTATCAGAGCCTAAGATTTCGGTCCTACACCCCTCAGGATCCATATTAAGGACGTTAAGATACTCACAATCAGAGCCTAGGATTCCACTCATACATCCCCCTCAGGGTCGTTAAAGAGTGTGGTCCTGTTTGTAATGTACAACTTGCACCTGCCAATTGTTAATACAAAGATTTGTTTCTTTTCAAGCCATTAGGAAACTGTTCAAGTGTGCTTATTTCTATTGAATTGTTAACATTTCTTTATATATATTTACCCCAAGTATTACTTGTAGATGCAGTGTTTTCTTCTGTCACTTGAATATTGATTTTCTTTTGCCTTTGATATCACGCAGGCATTTGGCATGAAGCTTTTGTATAAGTTTGATAACCCTCAAGAGAAGGTGAAGAATCATAAACTGACATACTAAGACATGTATTGTTATATATAAAAACCCTTCTTTACTTTCTAACCACCATATTGTATCTGAATTTTTTTAACTCATCTGTGGACAGTATACTGTATCTATTATGGGTTATGGGGAGCTATTTCAATCGACCTACCTAGAGTTGCAATATAATTATGGAGTAACTGAGTATACAAAAGGAAATGGATATATCCAGGTAAGCTACTTAGTTGTTTATGTGACCCCTACTTTGAGCCTCTCAAAATGTATTTTTCTGATACATATGAAATCCATTCTTAGGTCGCCATAAGTACTGATGATGTATACAAAAGTGCTGAGGCTGTTAAGCTGGTTACTAAAGAACTAGGAGGAAATATAATTCTACCACCAGGTCCAATTCCGGGAATCAAGACAAAAGTTACTTCTTTCGTTGATCCAGATGGCTGGAAAGCGGTAAGTATTTTAATCACAAAGTTCCTATAATAAAACTAAAGAAAATGTAAATGTGAAAGTTTAGACCACATGCAGTGTGAATCTACCCAAAACAAAGTCATTAAATAGATAAATCTTAAACGCCCTGGAATTATCTGTCCTGGGGACTACAACAGGAATGCCCTATTTTCGAGGGAGCATTAGATGTTATTAGTTCTTCATGATTCGATCAACTAAAATTAGTAAACACTAACAAGGAAATATTACCTTCTGTTGCTAGCTGTCTGCCTCATAGAACTGTTGTATTTGGTGTTTATTCTTCCAGGTCTTGGTGGACAACAAAGATTTCCTAAAGGGACTGCAGAAGAAAGAGTGAATTAGTGAAGGGACTCACCATTTCGCAGTCTTTCTGTATCAAATATTACTTGAACTATGCTCTAAGCAAGCTCCAATTGAATGATGTACACATGTATAAATAAGGATATGATATTGACAATCCACTTCTATACAATTGCATTTGACTTTGATTTTCTAATAAATAAAATGACAAAATTACTTCTCAAAAGTGGAATGTAAGTACTTTTTGGGATGCCGTGGAGTGTGAGTCTGCTTTTGAAGGACAAGTTTAATTACACTTCTGAAAAAAATAAGTTGAGTTCAAGAATAACAAAGTGGTGTTTATATCATCATCTCTGAGATTTTTTTCATAAGAAATCTACAAAGGTGAGGTTTAGGAATAGCGGTTGAATTTGTCATTTTCATTTATTAAGAATTTAACTACTGATAAGATTTTAAACTCTTTCCTTTATAACATTATCTTTGTCTTCTCAACTGCTACGGCATCTAAATTTGTATCATTTAGCTATATAGGAACAATCCATCCCTTCTGAGGTTTTCTGAATACTAGTGTGAATTTCTCATTCTGAACTAAGAACTTTGTAGTCCTTTATTGAGGACAGCCTTGGGTAAAACTTCATATAATTTCTCTCAAAGACAACAACAAATGAAAAAGGTACAAAAGCTACTTAGGTCATAACCAGCATGAATGCTATTAATGTCTTAATAATTTTAGGTGAACTCTTGAAAGGATTGACCATCAATAACCTAGTGACAACTATAAAAATAAGATCCAATCCAACGAACATGTATAATGAGATCTTACCAGATATACAAAAGTATGAAAACCGGAGAACCAATCCATCCAAGTGCAGTATCTACTATGCTCATTAGCTCAGGCAACATCTGAGATCTCGGATTGACTTGTTCAACTGGCCATGTTTGGAGATGTAAACTAAGAAATTGTGGTGTTCAAAACAAAAATATCTTTTAGGCCCCAAAATTGAATCCATCAGACATTTTATATCTTAGCAATGAATCTACAATTGAAAATTCATGTTCCATCAAATCCTTTACCAATAACCAACTTTTAGCACTGCATTTACCATAGAAAATTGTTCCCCACTCTGAAATGTCAAAGCGAAGTGATTTTTATGCCCGATAATTTTACTACCAAAAGCTGTCTCAATAACTTCTTGAAGCTATCTTCTGTGCATCCATCATGAGGTAGTATCCGCAATTCAGAACAGAGTACCAAAACTTCAAAAGGATCCAAATGTTTAAGAATCTCTGGCTCTCGATCATAATCCTGGAAATGTAAAATTGCAATTATGGTGAAAAGAAAGAACCATTCAGTAATATTATAAATTTCTCAGTAATGTAAAGTCTGCTCTGGTGAATGTAACTAAACAAATTTAAAATTGCAGGGGACAGATAGATAGATACCCGAATAAAGGTACCAAGAAAGACTTGTTACGATGCTTTTTCCTTATATGAATCAAGATCAATATGGTAAAGAAGTTTTTGAATGTATATAAAGCACAGAGGTTTATTCAAGGTAAACTCACCTTCTCTGTTACTACAACAATTGGCTTGGAATCATATTTGGCCTGAAGTTTTTGAAGTCTCATTCTGATCATTTCCATATCCTAAGTTGATTGACAACCAAAAAGACATCAGAATTTGACATATTAAAGCTGCACCCGATTCAACTTAAAAAGGATGAGAGAAGGGAGAACAGAGAAAAATAATGAGTAAAAGCTACTATATTCTCCTTAAGCAGTACATTTGGCTTGTGCTTTTAAGCTTTTCTTATCAATCAGCAGTTTGCTATACAATTTTGTAATGAGATCTGGATCATGTACTCAAAACAGGAGATTTAAGGTGTGATTCACTTTAGTGCATGTACATGCCTAACAAACTAAGTATTTAAGTCAAGCCATGAGAGAAGATAAGTTTACCTCAGTTTTAAATAAATGATGGTCATTGAAGTCTAGTTGATCCACATGCAATGGTCCTATCTGCAATGAGTCATCCACCACAGAAATAAACAAGGTGAAGTAAATCATAGCTTGAAGGAGAAACTAATGAGCTCGGCACAATATTTGACTACATTCATGAATATTTCTGGACCAAACAAGCTTTTATAGAAGACTTCCAAGAAGCGCTATGGAAAAACAATTTTAAACAAGAAATGAAAGGAAAAATACCTTCTCAATGCCCTGAACAAAGGCATTTGCAAAACCAATTGCAGAAACACACAAGACGATCTTTTCATATACAGCTCTTAAAGGTAATTTTTGGGAATTGTTTCCCACTGCAAAGAAGTATGAAGGAGCCATTGCGGTGAAGAAAATAGGAAGAGATTCCTTGACATTCCTCATCATCAATTCAAGGATTTTGATATTCTCTTCTGATACCTGCATGACTCCAGTACATAATAACATTTCAGCTCATTACTTTAATCCTACTTTGTCTGACAAACACACAAGTCAGACACGCATATACTTAATCAAAAAGCAACACGTTAATATTGTTGACAAAATGACATGCTAAAATACATGCAACATTTCATGTCTTTTCCCTTAAAGCACATAAATTTATAAGAAAAGGAATATGAAGAGGGAAAAAAAAAAAAAAAAAAGGTAACTTGTAAGTTCAGTGTTCTTTTACCAAGTCAGCGTGATGAACAACAACGACATCTGCCCGGCTAAGTGCAGTTAAAGGTTCCCTTAATGGTCCAAGTGGAAGTAATTGATGGTTTCCCCATGGCATCATCCCATTCACCATTACGATCTCCAGGTCACGCCACAAGCTCAGATGCTGTCTTCCAAATAAATACAATTCATGTAATATCATTTTAACTGCCAGTAAAGTGAAAATTTGAAAATATGTGTTTACTAACTCATTGGTAAAAATAACAAATAAAATCAACTAGGATTAACTCGTGGAAAGAGACAGTATACATTTTGAATCACAGAAGATCAATGTTGTGAGAGTATAAAATCCTTGAGAAGGAAAATGTTCTAGAATGTGATTAAAAAAAGCATCACAAGTTCACAGCCACAGATATACAAGAAAGCAACAAGAGTATAGCTACCTGCATTCCATCATCTAGAATTGTAGCCCCAATTTTGTCCAGTCCTCCATGATCTCCATCTTTCATGTCAAAACCAAGTCTCTCAAAATATGTACCGTGACAGTGATTCATGAAACCATATCTTTCAAGAAAACAAGCAGCTGTAGCAGCCCGGTTTGCACCAACACCAATCTTCACAGATGTCCCAAAGAGATGCCTCTGAAGCATGTTAGCTTCATCCCCACCAGCATAACCCTGCCAAAAAAATGAATTTACTTCACAAGAAGGTTGATAAAGTCACCAATTGAGAAGTATCTTGGATGCTGATTAACTCCGAGTTCACAAGTAGGCTGATAAAGTCACCAATTGAGAAGTTCTCTGGATGTTGATTTTAAGTCTTGACTTATAGAAAAGTTTTTCTTCTTTTTGCTTAATTTTCCAAATAGTTTGGTGATAAGGTTTATTATGGACTCAATTTAAAACTCTCTTCACCTAGGTTTATCTCATTATGAACATTTAGTTCTAGCGTGCTGAGAGAAGTTACATATGATCAATGGATATACATACTTCTTATATATAAAAAGCTATTAGGCTAGAGGTGTAAAACAATAGGGATTCCTAATCCTAGCTTCAACTGGGCATGGGAATATTTGAGTTACTCCCAAATCTTTCCTAATCCAATTAATTATGGGAATAAACTATCTTTCTGTAATTGTACTCTATGACTAAGATTATTATAATATAAAGTCCTTTCCTACTCAATAATGCAAATAAGCTCCTCCACTATCCACTGTCCAAAAGTAGTCCACGGCAAAATAAATACTATCTCACCCTTGACATAATCTTTTATTCCATAAGCATCCAATTTAATCCTTATGATTACTGAAAAATAATTTCTTTTCATAAATGAATTTTCTGAAATCAATAATTTTATACATATAATACACAAAATCCGTTTTAGCAAAGATTTTATTAAAACATCTACTCGGCCCCTGATTGGCTGATTCAGTGATCAACTTCATTATACCAACTCATGAGGATATTTGACACTCACAAAGAGTGCGAAATTCCATATTGAGTATTTGTGCTCCCACGTGTCCAATACTGCTTACCCAAAAAATGTTGGCAATGACCCCACATAATTGTCAACATCGTTAAATTGAAGTAACTAATACCTAAAACTGAGCCCACCAAATCTCTTAGGATTATGAGCCATTATAAGAAAGCAAATCAAAATAGGGGACAATAATTTCATGATGTTTTCTTATTATCGACTGTTTAGGTAGCCACTTCTACGATCGAGATAAACCACCCTCTTGAGATAGAAAACACTCAGTAAGT
This sequence comes from Cornus kousa, assembly GCA_025631255.1. Taxonomy (NCBI): domain Eukaryota; kingdom Viridiplantae; phylum Streptophyta; class Magnoliopsida; order Cornales; family Cornaceae; genus Cornus; species Cornus kousa. The sequence goes on from JAOTQH010000050.1 coordinate 6,307,409, forward strand.
CACATGTCCTATGGTCTTTGCAGATGAGATACCCAACTTCATCAATGACTCTGAAAGTATCATGCATGGAACTATGTTTTCAATTAATGAATAAAAAGAAAACCATTATCGATAACAATTATGTCAAATATCTAAATAAAATTGTCTTTTAGGGCATACAATCCCAAAAGAGAGACCATGCCCAAGTAACTCAAATCCTTAACTCTAGCTAAAGAGCAAGTAGCCAACTTCATGGACAACATTGAGCTTATCATGTACCAACTAAAAACCGTGTTCATAGCTCAATTGTATTCTATGGATTAGAATTTCACACACTGCTTAATTTGAGAGCTGAAACTCTCTGTTGAGGTCATGATAGAGAGTAAGGGGTTCACAGTTTGTACTTGTTAGCTCATGGTACCGAAACCCTCTTTGGGACTTTAGACATCATTAGCAGTTAATCACCATCTTATAAAATTTGCTTTCCAAATGTTCATCTACTTATAACTAAATCAAACTGAAAACCCACTAAGAATAAACAGAATTTAACAAAGCCTCAAATTGAATCAAAATCATCTTACTCCATAGAAATTCTAACATCATCATGTATGATCCTAAGAATCAAACTAAAATCCAAACAGACCCATCATAGCCAAACCCCAAAAGAACAGAACCATGAAAGAAATGAATACCCTTGTAAGAATGAGAGGTGAAATTCCAGAATCAGCCAACCAGCGAGCGATGAACTCAACCATCGGTGTCTTCCCATTGCCTCCCCACGTCAAATTTCCAATGCTAATTACCGGCACAGGCAACCTTCATTGACAAACAAGAGGCATAATTAAGAGAATTAAAAAATGGCAATGTTTGGCTGTAAAGAAAGTCTGCAAAAAAAAAATAGAAGTTTAAATTGATTTGGGTTTCAAACAGAGGAAAATGAAAACAGTGCATTCTACTATTTTCTTTTCTTTTCTTTTCACATACTTTGAAGGAAAATAGATGGAGAAGAAGTGAGAGAGGGAGGGATAGTTGGGTTACCTTTGTTGACGGAAGAGACCCAAGTGGTAGAGTTGATGGCGGAGGTAGAGAGTAAGTTTGTAGAGAGAAGAAGCGAAGGAGAGTAGAGGGATAAGAGAAAGTTGAAGAGGGGAGAGATTGTAGCGTGTTTGAGAGCGTGGTGTGTAGGCAATTTGGTTCACCACTCTTCTCAATCTATCCATTGTTGAGAAAATCGAGCTCAGCAAGTATAGGAGTTCGGATCGTGGAGGCCTACTTAGATGACAAAATTTCAGAAGAGAGGTCAGATTGTGCAGCATGTCTGTATTATCATCGCTATTCTTTGCAACTCGAACCCCGTACGGATATGGATGGCAATTTGACCCACCTCTGCGATTACCCGCCCCCTGCCCGTCTCGTACGGATATGGATGGCAATTTGACCCACTTCTGCAATTACCCAGCCCCTCCCCCCTCGTACGGATATGAATTCAATATTTGTTTACAAATAGAATAAAAAAGGCATGGTTTCATTAAAAACCTCTCTCGTTTCGAAGTGTTGCACAACATATATATATATATATATATATATGTATATATATATTATTTTGACAACAAATTGCAACTTACCCTCTTTGCCTCGGACTCAGATTTAGCCCAGTTCCTCCTATTCAGTCCAATTCACTGTTCCTCCAATCCATCCGGTCCAATTTTGAATTTCCCTTGGCCTCGTTTTGCCACGTAGTCCTCCTTTTAGTAACCATGGTTAACAAAAAAACAAAAAACAAAAAACAAAAAACCGAAAAGCTAGAGTACATTTGCCAAATTTTGGAGCCATCATTCTTCTCGAACAAAAATTTTCAAATTTCCCTTCAATTCTTTGCCTCATTTGCCAAATTTTGTAGCCATCATTCTTCTGCAATGAAAGTTTTCAAGAATCCCTTTGCCAACAACTGTTCATTTTCCCCCTAAAATTGTTCCACTGTTTTAAATTGAAAATTTTAAGGTTTGACCTATGATGCAGAATATGTTGATGAAAG
>JAOTQH010000050.1:6322937-6332948 GCA_025631255.1 Cornus kousa
CAATGAAAACTTTCCTAAAACAAACACTAAACTTTTAGGGCATTCGATATAGCCATTGTTATACCGGATGGCTATAGCCATTGCTGACGTGACTAGTTGCAATATTTAGTTATGGCATTTGCACGGTAAAGTGATAGAAGTTTTGGCAATATATTTATAGGACCCACCACTTTAGAAGAGAGAGAGAGAGGAAGAAAAGAGAGAAGGAAGAGAGAGGAGGGAAAATGGAACCGTTGCTACCTGTGGCTAGCACCATTACTAGCATGCGCGTGGGGCCCGCGTTTTTCTAGCTCTATACCATGCATTTTGCTAGTCCAAATGCCCTTGCCAGCCGGTAAAAAGCCTCGTACACCGGATGGCCCTAGAAAACACTGTTCATGCACGGTTCACATGTAATACATCAGTTACGTCCCATCGAAAAGCCTTGTATGAAGCCTAGTTGTTCTGCCCTCCTCATTAGTCTATTAAAGGCCTCCATAACAACAATGAATAAAAAAGGGGAGAGAGGGTCCACTTGGCGTAACCCTCTAGAGCTAGCAAAGAATTCAGTTGGTGAACCATTCACTAAGATAGAAGAGCGTGCTGTTGAAATGCCATGATGAATCCATTTCCTCGATTTGTGCCCGAACCCCATCCTCTGCACACTTCTAGTCCTAGCCTCAATGCATTCACTGACAATTAAAACCGAGTCCAGAATCTTGCGCCCGCCGACGACGCATTTTGTGATTCCGAGACCACTCCATCCAAAACTCTCCTCAAACAAATGGCCAAGACTTTCACGATAATCTTTTACACTGCACCAACTAAACTGATGGGCCTTAAGTCCTTGGCCTCTATCGCTCCACCCTTTTTAGTAATTAGGGTAATGAAGGATGCGTTCAAGCTCCTCTCAAAATAACCATCCACATAAAAAAAAAAAAAAAAAGGCACCAATATTTCCCAACACCTGTGTCTTCACCACCTCCCAATTCTGTTGGAAGAAAGCAAGAGTAAAACCATCCTGACCTGGAGGTTTGTCCCCATCACAATTCCTCAAAGCTTCTAGAACCTCCGCCGCCTCGAATGGTCTCTCAAGCCAATCTTTAATCTTTATCCCCACCTGAGATAATTGTAAACTCAAGACCATCAAGCATAAGTCTCCAATCAGCCGTCTCCGTAAACAACTGATCATAGCAAGACACGAACCCATTCCGATTGTCGTCCTCTCTGGTTGCCATAACCTCATCAAATTGGATTCTCCCCCATGTGATATTTCCTTCTATGAGCATTAGCAAGGCGATTAAAGAATTTCGTATTCTGGTCACCATCTTTAAGCCACAGGGCTCTAGACTTTTGCCTCCACGATATTCCTTCATTACCACAATTTCACCACAATCAGCCTTACACTCCTCCCTCCTCTTCACCTCCATCTCACTGAGGCCCTCCACTCCCTCTTTCTTATCCAAATCTGAAATTTCAGCGAGAATTCTGTTCTTACGCCATTCGAGGTTGCCAAACACTTTCTTATTCCAAACCATGATATCACCCTTCAAATGCCTAATTTTGGTTGCAAGTTGGAAACTTGGGCTGCCCCTACCCTCATAACCAGTCCACCGGGCCCTAACGCTTTCTTTGAAGTCCACAACTCAAAGCCACATGTTTTCAAATCTAAATGGGGTTCTTCCTCTCCTCACCCCTCCACGGTCAAGAAGGATAGGAATATGATCAGAAACTGCACGCGCTAAGGCCACCTGGGACACATCTGGAAACTTTTCTTCCAAATCTCCAGAAATTAAGAATTTGTCCTGACGCAAGAGAGTGGGAAATTGCCACCCACTGGACCATGTGAACTGGCTTCCCTCCATTTGGGAGATCAAGCAAGAGATGAGACTCAATGAAGTCTGAAAACTCCGTCATAGCAGCAGACCAACCACCCCTTGAAGATCTCTTACTAGGTTTCCGAATAGCATTAAAATCCCCCCAGCACACCACGAAATAGACCATCTTCTTCTAACTGTTCCCAGCTCCTCCCACAACCCTCTTCTCTCCACATCCTCTCCTGGACCATACACTCCAGAAAATACCCTCTGCGAACCATCTTCCTCCAAAGCAAACAAAAATAAAGAGTATCTCCCTTTCCACAAATCTACATTCGAGACCCACCTCTTATCCCAGAGAACAACAATGCCCCCTACAGTCCCCTCCGCATTAATCACCTCCCAATCCACAAATCTACCTCCCCACAAACATTTCATAACCCTATCTGTTGAGTTATCCAGCTTAGATTCCTGCAAACACACCACATGCGTCCCCCATTTGCAAATCAGGGCCTTCACCACCTTCCTTTTGTTCGGGTCATTAAGGCCCCGAACATCCCATGATACTAATTTGAACTTAATGGACACACAATATCTCTGCCACCCTCCCTCCTTCCCCCACTTCTCTTCTCATTCCCTCCTCCACTCCTCCCTTCATAGTTCACATAGGAAATGAGATTTTTCAGCTCTCCCCCCCCCTTCCAGCACTGACTTTTTTTATGTTTCACCAGCACCCATTCATCATTCACTGCTTGAAACATACCCTTAACTTGCTAATCCTCCCCATCACATGACAACCCCAAAAGCTTACTGGCCCCCTCAATACTGTCCATAAACCTCACTTCATTCGAACCTTCCAAATTAGAGGCCCTTTGAACCTCCCTGATGACTGCCAAGGGAGTATCAATTCTGATAGTACCAACTCTACCAGCATCGCAGTTCTCCCAAACAGGAGGTGGAAGATCCAGAATAGAGCAGCAATCAGCAACAGCCCAGGAATCATTTCTCGAAGGCACAGATTCTTCATCATACTCCCTAACATCAGGCGAACAAAATTCTCTGTTCTCCCCTTTTATCACCATCAATCCCCGCACTTGGCACTGCAGCACCTGCCTTAGCCTCAGGCGGCCCCCAGCACAATGAATTCTCAAATCAGATCGCAAGACATCAGCAGTCTCCCCAATAATAAGCAGCTGGATTTCACATCCCACACACGGAGTAACACTTCTATCTTCCTTTCCACTTGGCAGGAGCTTCAACGACCCACAATTGTCCACATCAAAACTGGATTCGTAAGAAGAAATAGCTCCTGAAAATTCAGAGGAGTCGGACAGCTCCCCTCTGACCTCCTCAATACTGCCTTCAAAATCCCCTTCCTCCACCAGGATGAGTTTCTGAAAATCCAGCAACAGACCACCATCCTCCACCCCATCAACTCTCCTCAACACCCCACAAGGAGTAGAAGAAGGAAAAGAGGGAGAAACAAGCATGTGGTTTGGGCCAGAGCACATACCTGGAAATTGGGACATACTACTAGATTCCACCCATGGATTGATTCATTCTATGAAATTGAAAAATGGGAAAAATAGCTGAAGAATCTCCCTGTTTGTCTTCTTTGTCTTGTCTCGGTTGAATCTCTTCTCGGAGAACGGAAGAGTTGGAGCTCCTTATAGGACCCCCACAAATAATCTTAGCAAAATCAAAGTTACTCCATACTGATTAAGACCAAAAGAAATTCCTCCGCATGGCCTTCCACAACATTAAGGTCAAGACCATCTTGAAGAGGCCCAAAAGAATTATGCAAAATAGGTCCATCAGACTGACATCCCAAAGCCCCAGATCGCGGCCCAAAAAAATGAGACTGAACTTTGGAATTCTCCTTGGGCCTACGTGAGTGAACCCATCGCGTTGCCTTGGCCCAACTCTCACCTGGCCCAATCGAGAAGCATGTCTTTTAATTTATTTCTGTTCATGGTTCGAGAATGTGCTGGCCCGTTTGAATGAGGCGTAGCCGAGATGGGCTTATCACCCTTAGGCACTGCATTGAAATGAGACAAACATCCACCCGCAATGTTGCATTACACCAGTTCCGACGCCCTTCCCTGAGCACTCGCCTAGCTTCTGACTTTGAAGGGAGGCGAAAGGGAAGAAGAGAGTCTGGTAATGGCGAAACTCCTACCCCACATGAGATTTTCCTGGCTCAGCCAGCCAGCCTATTCAGCAATCTGCTCTCGATTTCCAACTTCCTCGTCAAATTTGCCAACCAAACACGCCTCGAGAGCCTCCCTACGTCTTCCAATCGAAGCTGCATCCTAATAAATCGAGGGTCCTTTAAAAGGTCTTGCTGCCTTGACAAAACCTCGCTGATTCAGACGAGGAAGCCTTGCGATCTCAAGGAAGGACTTGGACACCATAATCAGAAAACCGTGATTTGGAAATGTGAAATTGGGAACAACTAGCAGGAGATTTTGAAACAATAATTGTGGAACCAAAGTCAAATTATTCTTCAACTATTCTTTGATATTGATGTTTCTCTCATGAAACCACAGTGTGGATGTTCTTCCACATTCAATCAGCAAATTAGCGTTGACAAATGGTAATTTCTAGAAAGATATTGGGGAAGCTTTTTAAATTGTGACATAAGAATCATTTCTTCAATCATTCTTATTGTTATTTTATTCATTGTTATTAAATACTATTACTAATACAGTAATACTATTGTTGTATTGAGTTATGATATATTTCAATGTTGTTGGACTTCGTTTTCATTACTACTTGAATGTGAAAGTAGCTATTTCGAGACCGAGGGATCTTTCCATTTTTATTTATTTATTTTTTTTCCTTTTTCTGGAAGGTGATCCTTCCAGCTGTTTGTATAAAAAATGTTTATACTTTTTGTTTTTCAAGCATGTGAACAGATATCATGTCATCCAAGAGGTTTAGGTCAACCTCAAAACTTCTGTCACCTCATTTCACCAGGTAATTTTTTAATATTTTTTTGGCCAGGGCCAGCTTTATTATTGTACAATCATGGCAGAAGCTGATGCATGTGATTTTCTCCTTTATCTTTGCAACTAATTAATTCATTTGTTCCTCTTTTTCTTTTGGTGATAGGCCACCCATTGAGTTCAAGGCCAATAAGGTTGGTGATACTTGCATACCATTTTATTTTATCAATTAGATGAAGTTCATAGTGATATATATATTTTATTTTAAAAAAAATTCTAGGGATGCAAGCCCCGCCCCCCACCCACCCACCCACCCCAAGGATGTGTTGGCAAAAACCTTAACTTGTTTGTCATTGTAATTAATCCTACGCTGACTTGACCTGTTCCCAACTTGGTTTCTAGTAAATCACTCATCCCAGGCATTTCCCAATTTAGTTTGTAATATATGATGCCGAAAAAAACATGACATTAAACCATCAAATTTATAAGTGATCAGTTTGTAATATATGATGCGGAAAAAAACATGACATTAAACCATGAAATTTTACCAAATTTGTGTTGTATCAAACTAATGGAAGTTCTTTGAAACCAAGGGTTTCCCCTATCTGGCTGGGATAAGAATTATCAAACACATAACTACACCAAATAAGTTATATGGTGTCTGTAGTTGTCCGGAGTTGGGATTGAGAAACCTTATTGCTGATTTCGAAGTCCATATCGGGCTTTTCAAATAGGAAATAGAAAGAGAAGGGAAATACTGAAGAAGTCCTCCAAAAATGGATCTGTTCTTGTTTCTTGGTCTTCTGCTTCTTCACATTTGTTCATATAAATTTCCTGTGTGCAGGGAAGCTATTGCCAGTCTTCAGTCGAGGGCTACTGTGCACATACAAAGCAGGCTGTTTTCTTCAGACAATGGTGTGATATTCAAATGCCTTTCGTGGTGTGATTTTTTCCGTTATTGATAAGCATGTGTCTCTGTACGCATGCTTTGCATATATACGCATGTATGTACTTATGTCAGTAAATTTTTATTGCGTATTTGTGATATTGTTGAAAGATATAGGCGTTGTTTTGGCCAGATTTAATTAATTTGCATTCAAAATCTAAATAACTATGTCAGAAGGAGAAAACGATGTAAGAAAACTAACTACCCCCCCCGCGGGCGCTGCGACGGGGTTAAACTTAGTTGTTAAAGGTTGTGCTAAGGCACCAAAGGTCTTCTGGAGCCCAAGTTCAAGGCGCAACATAAGGCGTGATCCTGATCGAAGTAAGGCGCGTGTGATCATATGCATATTAGTTATAAGTGTATAGAGAATAATTAAACTATGCAACACATGTCAATAAATTAGCTAAATCAACATGTATATATTTTTTCTATTTGCCTATGAATTCAATAAAATCAATATACAATGAGAACAACTCAAGATGTACCACACAAATATTAAAAAAAAAATAAAAAAAAATGGGATTTTTGATATATCAACTAAGAAGATTAGGTAAATTAATGGTCATAAATCATTTCATATGCATTAACCAAATTAAATGTGATTATAAATCAGAAACAATTAAAAACGATAATTTTGCAAAATTTTAAACACATATTAATATATTATCATAAATATTTGTAATCAAGCACTAAATGCAAGAAATGTAAGTAGTTAACCATGAAAATATGGATTTGTCAAATATTTCATAATGTTAAAAAATATGATCCATTACATAAGATCATGATATGATATAGAACATTCTAAATTAGTAGTCATTTGATAAAAAAGCAAAATGATATGAATCGATCAGTAAATATTAAAAGGTGTACTTTTTTTTTTTTTTTTTAGTTTGGAACCTACTAAAAGGTGTGAGTCTGAGCGATTTATGTGAGCCGACTGAAGGGGTCTGGCATGTACTAGATTGAGGTGCTCTAGCTGAGTCTTGATGAGCCTGGGAATTTTTCTGGAGCCTATGTGTGCCTTTAACAACTATGCTGTTGACGTTGTGGTAACTATTTATTAATGTTTCCTTTGTGAGTCTGATTCCAATCAATTGGGTTTATTTTTAGGGTTTAGTCAATTTTGAAATGACCTGATTATATGCTGGTGAAATTTAGGTGTTGGATATGTTTTTCATTTGTTCCATTTTTGTGTCTCCAATGCTCCTGTTTGATTTAAATTTGATGTCCTTTTTTTATTGGGTAAATAATTTGATGTCCTTCTTGCTCTCTCTTTTTCCTTATTTGTTTGTACTTGTTGCAAAAAGAACTTTGTTTGGCATAGTTTATTTATTTATATTTTTTATTGTGTTCGCTTGGACTAGCATCTGTGTGATTAGTTTGGCTGTCTCCTTGGAGTGTGACAAGTACGTTACCTTCCACAGTGCTTACTAAAGTTTGTTTAGATTGTATTTGTGTACCAAAGAGCACATGTTCATGGTATGACAGGTCAGCTAAATGTAAGTGTGGGGGTGATTATTGAGAGTGCTTTAGAAGATGGTGCTTGTCTGCTTGAAATCTAAAGATGTTCACTTGTTTATACTTGCACTATTGTCTTCATGTTTAGTTCTTCTTTATCTTTAAGGTTGCAAATTTTTTCCTTGTTTGAAATAAACTTTGAATATGCAATGAAGGTGATTTGACTGATGCTGTTGTCCCATTTATGGGTGAATCTATAAGTGATGGCACTCTGGCGAAATTCTTGAAGAGTATGTTTCCCAAAATTTCTTGCGCAATTTCCTCTATTCATATATTCATTTGTTGTGAATTAAGTGCTTAATTGTGTTTGCATCTTATATTTTGGGAGCAGATCCTGGTGACAGAGTAGAAGTTGATGAGCCAATCGCTCAAATTGAAACGGATAAGGTACTTTCGAAAGTAACATTTAGATATTTTAATTCAAGCTTCTAAATTTGGCAGTAGAACTGATTACTATTAATACTTGGATTGTTTATCTTTCATCAGGTGACTATTGATGTTACTAGTCCTGAAGCTGGTGTAATCCAAAAGGTAAAATATCCACAAGTTCGAATTACTACTATGACCTTTAGAGAAGTTCAATTCACTTTTTCTTTGCCTTCTTTTGAACAATGAGATTCTGAATCTGTGAACCATCGGTAGTTTGTAGCCAAGGAAGGGGATACTGTGGAACCAGGTACTAAGATTGCTGTCATTTCAAAGTCTAGTGAAAGTATAGGTCATGTTGCTCCTTCTGAGAAGACATCAGACCAAGCTGCTTCTCAACCATCTCCTCCTGCTGAAAAGAAAAAAGAGGAGATGCAAAAGCCTAAAGTTGAAGCTAGTCCTGCTATAGAGAAGCCTAAGACAACTTCTCCTCCACCTCCTAAACGCTCAGCTACAGAACCCCAGCTTCCCCCTAAAGAAAGGGAAAGACGGGTGAGTCTCATAGTTCATATTCATATACCAAATATTTTACTTTAGAAATGATTAATGTCACTCTATCTTTTTGTAGAATATTCGAATGAAAATCTTGAGCATCTTTCTTCAATATGTTTACAATCATGACTGCAGGTTCCTATGACAAGGCTCAGAAAACGAGTTGCAACGCGTTTGAAAGATTCGCAAAACACATTTGCACTGTTGACAACATTCAATGAAGTTGATATGTAAGTCTAAAGTCCACATTGTTTATCCGTTTGTGATTTACAACCAGTGGCCCATCCTGAATTTCCTCATATTTGGAATTTGTTTTTGATATTTGGGGATCCATTCAATTTAGATTGATTGGGATTGATGCTGTTTGACCTAGAGTTGAGAGGAATATATTTGCTTTCTAGTGTATGACTCAGAACACAAACGAAAGCATGTTTATAACCATATGTCTACTGACCTGGTTGAGGACTAATTGATTTAGGTTGGCTCTAGGTTGTGGAGGTCCTAGCCAACCTGACTAAAATTTTAATGAGTCCCTCACGGTTTGTCAAATTTACTGGTACCTCTTCTCTTTTTTTAGAAATAACAATAACCTTCATTGTCAGAAATATTCTTGTAGCTTTTTTCCCCCTCCATTAATGGTCAATGGTAGTGAATAACGATTTTTTTGATATCGACAAAATGACATTTTAGAATACCAACTTTGCCCTTGTATTGGATGCAAAGACATTACTATCCTTGTTAAGTCGCATAAAATCACCTAAATATTCTCATTTTTAAGAAAATGAAAATATAAATAAATACATTTATTTGTACCAGATCCATTGTCCATGTCATTCTCTCTTTTTTTTTTCCTCACTTCTTTTCTCCTTTTCTAAAGCCCAATGTATGTGTACATATATGTAATGATTATTTATATATATACAATATTTGACCATGGATTTCTATGGTAGAAAACCAATAAATGGGGAAAAAAAAGAAGAAAAAAAAAAGAAAGGCTTATTATCTCTCTCCCTCTCTCTAAAAACTCTTCTCCTTGGTCTCTATAGTAGTTCGCCTTCCCCAGAAAATGGAGATCTAAAACCTCTTATTGTTAATTCCTTATCTCTTCAATTTCATCTCATTTAGTGGATCTGTTCGATCTAAAAAGATGAAGAAGAGAAGGGGGATCCACCTTGTGAAGATTTCGAAAATATTTTGTTTGATTTGAGTTTAACTCATCTACTCTTTGCTTGCTTGAGTCTTGCCGGAAGGAACTTTTTTGGCAAAATCGTATCGTTCACGGTAAACCAATGACATATTGATGATGGGTTCAAGCTTCTTTTTGCTAATTACTTTGGCATCAAGCACCACAAGTTTTATTTATTTATTTTATTTATTTGTTTTTTAAGATAAGTAAAAGTGTATTAGAAAGCGTTCAAATGGGGAACGCATCCTGAGAGCTATACAAGGGCCGAAGCCAAAGAGAGAGTCCTATGGACCCAAAGAACCCAAAAAATCCACAATTTCATCTAAAGATGTACAATTTCTCCCCATCACCCAACTAAAAAGAGAATTAATAATAGAAAATTTCAGCGGCCCAATGGAGGATTATGTTGTTAGGGGCTTATTTGTTATTATTTATATAATGTTGGGGCTTATGTGTAATTTCTTAAACTTGTTATCATAAATAGAATGTGGTGGAAGGATGAAAGTATTCTTTCTCTCTTTCCCCATCTCCCTCTCTCTCTCTCTCTCATCTGCTTTCTTTTTCTTCTTTATCACTTACTTTTGATTTGATTATATCTTAAAGTCAACATACTATCAGAACATGGTTTGTAAAGCTCTAGGTTTGTAGTTGAAACCCTAGGGCAAGTTTGTGTAAACCCTAGTGGGTGTGAAGGGTTTT
>JAOTQH010000050.1:6350268-6371411 GCA_025631255.1 Cornus kousa
AGGAAGTGGAAAAGCGCCCACTCCACATCCAAGAACAGCAGCTAAAGAGGAGATATCTGGAACATCCCTCACTGGAACAATCACACTCTTTCCCACATTGATTTTAAGACTGGACACCGCTTGGAAACAAGTAAGAATGCACCTCAAGTATCTTAATTGAGAGACGTCAGCATCACAAAAGACCAAGTATCGTCCGCGAACAACAAATGAGAAATCTCTATCTGATTGGCAGCTTCTCTACCAACTCTGAAACCCTTGATAAAACCCAGATCCTCAGCTCTTTTCATTAATCTACTCAACCCCTCCATGACAATAAGAAATAAGAAGGACAATAGGGGGTCTCCTTGTCTCAAACCACGCGAACTCGCAAAAAAACTAGCGGGAGATCCGTTCACAAGCACCGAGAACATAACGAACGAGATACTAGTTTCTATCCATTTAATCCACCAATCTCCGAACCCCATCCTCCAAAGCAGGTAAAGAAGAAACTTCCAATTCATATGATCATAGGCTTTCTCAATATCAAGTTTGCATAAGATACCAGGAACACCACTCTTCAACCTAGAGTCAACACATTCCCCTGCAATAAGGACAGAATCCAATATTTGCCGTCCCCCAACAAAAGTGTTTTGTGATTCTAAAATAATTCCGTCCAATGCAGTCTGCATTCTAAGAATGAGAACTTTGGCGATAAGCTTGTACATGCAACCCACTAAACTAATTGGTCTAAAGTCCTTAATATCAGAGGCGTTACCCTTCTTAGGAATAAGGGCAATAAAAGAAGCGTTCAAAGATTTCTCAAAAGTGCCATGAGAATGAAAAACCTGAAAGGTGTGGTTCATCACCTTACTGCGCACCACCTCCTAGCTCTCCTTAAGAATTCGCATAGTAAAACCATCTGGCTTAGAGCTTTATCCCCGTTACAACTAGATAACGCCTTAAGAACTTCCTCTTCAGTAAAAGGAACCTCAAGCCTGTCACTATCCAGCGAAGAAATAGAATTGAAATGCAACCCATCAAGTTTAGGTCTCCATTCCAAAGACTCAGTATAAAGCTGCTGATAAAAAAGAAACAATTTCCCCACGCACCTCATCTTCTCTCCACAACTCTGTACCATTCACACGGATACGCCCGATGTGATTACATCTTCTATGGGCGTTAGCAAGTCTGTGAAGAATTTTGTATTACAGTCACCTTCTTTAAGCCACAGTGCCCGAGATTTCTAGCGCCACGAAGTCTCCTCCATAACAGCAATCTCCGCAAAAATTGCTTGACAAGACGCTCTTCTAGAGCGTAAAGACTCCACGTCTTGCCCCAGCTCGTCAAGACGGTCAAGTTTATGCTTCCATGATTTGAACATAAAACTTTTAATTTTGTTAATACAGCATGAACCTCTTGGACATTTGTCAGCATGTGACAAACAAATCTTGGACACTGAAAATGTGATTTCTTTAAGTATGTTCAAAAAAAGGTATAATTACAAAGAAGACCCAAATTTCAGTCTAATTCAAACTATTTTAAATCGTTTGACGTTTTTTCACAAAAAAGTTGCGATACAAGAAAGTTTACACAAGGAAGTGCCCATAGAAGGAAAAGAGGAGTCACTATAATCATGTGTATATGTATAGATTCATAAACACATGCATGACCACATATAATATCCTTCATGTTATCTTCATCTGTATAAGTACACAACATAAGTGATTATTTATTATTGTTATTCATAAATTTATTTCATGTTATAGTCACAGAATATTACATTAAGTTGCTTTAAAATAATTTATATTATATGTATAATAATTTTCCTATTGCTATATTGTTGTCATGTCCTTTTTTAGAATTTGCCATGTCAGTATATTTGTTTCATATTGTGTCCTATCTTGGTGCGGTGTCCGTGCTTCATAGGCTACGATACAGATCATCTGGCTCTCTTGTGGCATGCTAGACGCCATAGTCAGCACCTGTACTTGACACTTGTCTAGTTTCTGTTTGTTTTGCATGGCAAACACCTTGTGTTATCCACGTTGGATGCCTGTACCACTTTGTTAGTAGGTGTGCTCTAAGAAGCATGTATTTGGACACGGCACATACTCATTGACACACAAAACTTTAAAAAATAGAATAAGCACATGTGAGAACACGACATGAGAAAGAAGATATGAAGAACACTATATATGATCATATAATTATTATAAACCTTTCACATAGAGAAAGATGACAAGGACAACACTACATATACGTGTATATATATGGTTACACACTTATTTATGTAAAAAAATATGTACAGTACAAGGTGATCTAGACGTTAAAACATGTTCTAGACGTGACGGCCGTCTGAAATGAGGAATTTATTTTTATGGACACATTTAAGATGTATTGGACGTGTTCAAATAGTGAATGAGAAGTGGCCATGTCTAACATGTGCTGATACAAACATACTTTTTAGAGTTACCCATGCTTCTTAGGCTGTCCTGTTACATATTCTGTGGGATTTATCTCTCTCTGAGCTTCGTACATGGCTTGCAAGTTCTGGATTGTATTTCATCAGTGTGACACGATGTATAAAGGTCCCTTGTCAGCTGCCATGCTGACATCTTTTTTACCCCTTTTTATTTTAAGATACTGGTTTTTGCCCCTGATGGTTGAATGCTTTCATATAGATCTTTGTGCTGAGTTTTAGCTTTGTGCTTCAGATGTCTATAAAGTTCTTTCTCAATGAGCTTTATGATTAGGGTAATACAGATGGGTTATTCTTTCCATGGTTAGTTCTTTGTCTAGATGCGTGTATTCTATGAAGTCAGTTGAATTTTTATTAAATTGTTGACTGAACTTTTCTTCTTTGCAGCCCATATTCCTTTATACCTGTACCCTTTCCTTAATACAACCAGCAAATCAAGACCTTTTGAGTACTTGAGGCTTACTAGCTTAGGCGTCATTGGTGCTCTGGTGAAGGTATTCTGTCTTTGCTGACATTATTTTCCATAAGTCATGCATATACTCATGTCCCTTTCTAATCTTACTCTGAAACACTTTATCTTCAGAGGTGCATAACATATTGAAAAATGCATCGGTTGGAAAAGATTGGTGCATATCATATATGTTTAGAACGAAGTTATCAGGCAGATTGCAACCTGTGATCTAGCAACAATTTCTTGCATGCCTCTTATCTGCTGGCCTGGCATTGGGAAACATTCAGTAGCTAGTTTGTGATGCATTGGAAAAATCATTTTTCTTGTCATGAACCTGAGCTTGGGAAGTGGCTAGGAGTTCAATTAACATTTGCTGACAAATTTGACATTTTTTATTAGTTTCAGCATGTGTTTTTGCTTCTGGAAATTTCAACTTGACATAATTTTATAACTTGTGTTTTCTAGATGATAATTATTATTTTTTCTTTTTCTTTAATTATTATATTATTTTGGTTGGGCAGATATTGAGTTAAAACTAGATTGATGGACATAATCTGACAAAACATGTAGTTCCAAAATAAAAATAAAAATGGAAGAAGAAGAAGAAGAGAAGAAAATTCCGATTTGCTACTACGCACGGCTGCTTATAATAAGACAATGTTTGCAGCCAAAAGAATAATTCCGTACTATCTGATTTATACGATCTTAAGGAGTTCCATGATGAGCATACAAAACAAAGGCATGTAGGATTATATATTGCATTTGTTCCTTTAACTGCGTACTTCATTTTCCCTTTTACCCTTCAGACCCTCAAGTTTGATGATATTGGGCAGGTTACTGCTGGCCATATCATGGGTTTTCTGTATTAGGGGTCCCATTACATGTGTTGTATTATATATAATATCTGTTCCTTAGCTGCATACTTCTTTTTCTGTTTTTACCCCTTTTCAGACCCTCAAATGTCATCATTGAGCAGGTAACAGCGGCCAATATCATGGTTTTCCTGCATTATCTTTGTTCGACTTCAGTACACTATTTTGTGAATGCCAAATACCCCTTATGTTTACTGCAAATCAAGTGCATATGTGCAAGAAAACATAATGGGTATTTGGCATTCATAAAAGACAGAGTACCCAAGTCAAAATTTTCCATGGTTTTTCTGTATTAGTTTTGTTTGACTTGGGTACTTTGTGTATTTTATGAATGCCAAATACCCATTATGTATACTTGCAGATATGCGCTTGATTTGCAGTAATGTTTTCCAACTTAATGCACTGCACACCCCCCCCTCCCCCCTTCGCTCATGGAATGCACTTGGTAGCACTAGTTTTTATGCTTTTGTTCATGTTAGTCAAAGGGTCTCGTTCTTTTTCTTTTTCAGGTCGACGACACAGAGGTTATTAGTTTCCTTCTCTCGACTGAAATAATTCCACTGTGCCTTCGTACGATGGAAATGGGCAGTGAATTATCAAAGACGGTTCAGTGTTTCCTTAATGCATTTTTCAAATTTTATTTTTTCTTTACATACGTACCAATAAGTTTGCCATTTCTGTTTCTATTTACTGCAGATTATAGCTTTGTAAATTCTGAATGTTACTTTCAGTCATAGGTATGCGTGAATTTGATATGAGGATAAGAATTTTGTTCATCTTCTTTTTCCCAATAGTAATCTCCTGTCTTAGATAACAGGAAGTGTTTTTTAGAAGTTTCTGGAGAAGCCCACTTAAGGACCAGTAAGACTCTGAATTTCTAGGAGCACCAAAAAGTCCTACTTAAAAAATGATTCCACATTAGCACATTGTGTGTTTGGCTTCCATTTTTACCGTCTTTAGTAGACAATTTTACGGTTCAGTTTAAACAAGATGAAACTATTTCGAATCATAAACTAGTAAATGATATTTTCACAATATTAGACCTTTTTTGAAATTTCTGGATGTAAATTGTGCTATATTTTAGGTTTTTATTGATTATTCATTTTGTTTTAACTTAACCATATTGTGTGAACTTTTTGCTTGAATCTTATTTGAGATTGTTAAATAATTTAAATTGTACATTTTTCTATATAATTATATCTACAACATTCTTTGAATTTATCAGATTGAACTTTGAGATGAGATACGACACAATTTTTTATTTTTTGTAGCACCTAATCTTTCATTTTTTTGTTCGACTAGGTAGAATTGCTTATTGTATGATCCAGTTTTGGAAACCAAACAAGAAATTTCTTTTAAGCTCTTGTTCATGATTTCTGGATTTTAGAAAGTTTATCTATTCCTTTTTGGTTTTCCACATAATTATTTCATATTAAATAATCTACTTTTTTTTTTATTCATCAAACTTTAAAAGTTTGGCAATATTTTCTGGACATACTTTTCATTCAAACTTCAATATTAGCTGATTTTAATTTGGGTGCCCTCAAATGGAAGAAATTTTAATAATTCGGATGAAGGGAAAAAACTGGGAAAAAAGAATCTTAAAATTGATCAATTACACATTATAACAAAAAGTAAAAACTTAATTATAATGAAAAATTTAACATAATATAAAATGATTTTAAAAATTCATCTCATTCATACTTAGTTATAACTTTCAGAGTTCAAGCAGTGGAGTTTGGGTTAAACTTGATTTGTTCATTAATTAATGAATCGAAAATTTATGTTTGATCACAAATTAATGTAATGACCATAATTTTAATGTCGAATTAAGCAGGAAATATAAAAAATTTATATTTGTATGGAATAATCTTACAAAAGCTGGATTTGTCGGTCCTATTAGAAGTTATTAGGACTTATTGATCCTTAGGAAGGAAAAATAGGACTCATCCTTACATTCACTTCAATTTTTTAGAACTATTTTTCACAAAGAAGCTCTTTATGTGATTATCCCAAATAATATGTTAGATTTATTTGCTTTTAGTAGCACATCTTGCAGAGATAAATAGGTTACAGAATAGCTAAATATTGTTTTAGCTTCATCGTGCTACAGATTTTTAGGAAGCCTACAGCAGATCATATGACGATCGGTCCAACATGTATCAATTCTAACAAGCGTCTTGGTTGATGGAATGTGATTGGTTTTTAAGAGAGCAGGAACTCAGTTTTGGATTCCCTTGGTGTTCTAGAAAATAGATGCTGCAGTAGTAGTGAGCATGGCAAATCCCTTTGAAGTAAAAAAGTAGGTTATATGTCGTGTTACTGTTGTACCTAGTGATGATTCTTCGCTTGGTAGAGGCTGTTAGACATTGTGCTGGGCTTGACATGTGGACCTGAGGACAAATACTTTTTTTTTTTTTTTTTGTTAACTTTTGTGTTGAAACAGTCCACCTTCATAGATAATGTGATTGTCGAGAAACCTAGGATTGAAGCAAATTACAATGGATTGAAGTCCATGGTTCCTTTCACTGGAGATTCACTATTTTCAGTAGGTCTCTTCATTAGTTTCTTTGAAATCTTTAATTGAATGATCAGGGTAATTTACCTTTAAATCTAAACATGTTTGTAATATTAAGATTTGGAATTTTTAAGTTCTTATCGTACAAAAGTTGCCAGCGTGGTTATGAACTAAACCAAATTCTTCCTACAAGCACCAGACTTGACATTCAGGTTCTTTGAAGTCTTATTAAAGTTTATGTTGTCAGGTTGCAACATTTATAGTTCAAAAAATTCTACTGGATGACGTGGGCTTGGATTATATATGTACCACCGCAGAGCGGTTTTTTGCAGTAGGTCGAGTTTTGGGGAATATGGTTGCAGCACTTGCTGAACAACCCTCATCAAGGCTGTTAAAACATATTATTCGTTGTTATCTTCGATTATCTGATAATCCGAGGTTGGTAAATTTTTTAATTTGAAAAAAATTTTACAATTTATAGTGTGCCAGTGCCATCTTTTTTTTTTTTTCCCCTTCTTTGATAACAATGTTGATGTTTACTGAGGCCGCGCCTATTGGTCTTTATAATGCAGGGCTTGTGATGCATTACGAAGTTGCCTTCCAGATATGCTAAGAGATGCCACCTTCAATAGTTGCCTTCGTGTAAGTACAGTTGTTGAAGTTTATGCAGTTTAATTATCAGTGAAAAAAAAAAGTATGCAGTTCAACTTTTATTCATCCCAAGAGTTTCTAGGAAAGTTTGGTTATGTTGCTATTTATGTGACATAAAATGCATAGAAAACAAGCA
Source organism: Cornus kousa (assembly GCA_025631255.1). Lineage (NCBI taxonomy): Eukaryota > Viridiplantae > Streptophyta > Magnoliopsida > Cornales > Cornaceae > Cornus > Cornus kousa. Next base: position 6,357,355 of record JAOTQH010000050.1, read on the forward strand.
TGCATAAAATGGGGTCCTGAAGACAACTATACTCCATAATAGCACTCATGTTGTTTGTCAATTTGACATCATCGTACTTGATATATATTGTTACCCTATATATTTGTTAATTTTATTATTGCGCAAGGGATGGATACTCCTGTTATCTAGATATGTTATAATTTCTTTCACATGGGAACTCTTTATTTGCCTGTTTCTTTTGTTATTAATTTGTTTTTACTCGAGGGATAGTGTACGAGTTTGCAACAGCAGGGTCTTTTATATATGGTGCTCAGTTCTTTGGCTATATACACTTATTTTCTTCAGGGGTGGTGCATACAAGTATTCCAGTGTTTGGATCTTCATAAATTGTGCTCAGGTTCCTATTTATTGCGCTGTGTTTGAGTGTGTCAATTTCACTAGGATTTGGATGGCTTTCCCTGGATATTTTCCATACTGTTTAGGCACTACTGTAATTGTGAGATAGTTCTTGTTTTTGGTTGAAAAACTCTAGGGGAAATGTCACACTACTCTTTGCCCTTTGGTGATTTATGCTGCAAGATAAGGATAGCCTATGTAGATGATGTACATATATATTTAAATTCAACAGTAAGAATTATACCACTTTGGATGCCTTCATGATAGTGGTAGGTTGACTTTATCTTTATAAAAGGTCAGGAAGGTTGCCTATTTATTTATTACCTTTATGGACCTCGCCCATGGCTTAAGGGATTCCCGCTTTCCCAAGCATCTCAGGAGATTTTGGTCATAAGAACTTCTTTTGTAGAGCGTGCCATCGGGGAGATTGTGTGCCAACCTTATGACTTTCCTTTCAGTCGTTGTATGTGGGTTCTGCAGGTACCTTATCATAGGGGTCCTCCAGTCGTCGACTTAGACTCGACTGTTGAAGGATCAGTTTCTTCCTCGGCCTCAATGGTCATGATCTTTCCCTATCATTCATGGAGGCGGGTTAGAAAACACAAGACTTCTGGTTTCTACCAAAGGCAGGCTGCTCTTCTCAATTGTGTGATGATTCTCTCGGAACTCCTTTGAGATTAGTGTAAAGTTTGTTTTTAGGTTTAAGGTTGGGCGATTATTTCACATTTGGGGGTGCCCTTGCAGTCATTGGTTATATGGTCAGATACGATGTGAGATGGTTTCATCTTTTCTTCACCTTGAATTTGAAATGAAATTTATTCTATTTTTCATTGCATTTGACAAGTCAATGTTGTTTTATGACTTCGATTATTTGTAAATTTCCAACGCTGGTTGAATATTATTATATAAATTGTGATGCTGGTGTAGAAATGGAGTTAAGGATATACTATTTTACTTCACTGCATCTCTTTGTTGTTCAACTAGGTGAATTTTTTTATTTATTTTCAATCTTTTTATGTTATCAGGAAGATCCAACAGCGAGAAGGTGGCTTCAACAGTTGCTTCACAATGTCCAAGGGCCTAGGGTTGCTCTACAGGGTGGGGGAGGATTTGATCATTTGCTGGTGAACTAAATTGGTCGAAGTACCTTCAGTTGTTACCTGTACCCAGAGCATTGCAAGTGTTGTTACTTGTACCCATATATAGGGTATTAGTAATATGTGTGTGGGGTGTGGGGTGAGGAAGATAGACGGACAAAATAAGACCTCTTGGCTGTTAGAGATATTCATGTAATTCATTGTCTAGTTAGTTTATTTATACTACTTTAGTGTTCTTGAGATATTCCAACGAGTTGATATGGGATACAACTTTCTTAACTGATAATTTTTGTTTGGGTTAGGCTTGTCGGGGCAAACGATGGGAAATGACTGGCGATACCTCAAGAACGTTGGATATTTGTAATGTTTATTATTTATGTAATGTAAATACATAAATATTACTAGTATTTATTAAGGTTTTATTAGTTATATATGATGACTGAATGATCTCTCTCAATTCTACAAAATTTATTTTCATGAGAAATGGCTATCATGATGAGTCTATTGCGAGTTTGTGCCTTCAATTTTTCGTGTGACACCTTTAGGTATTAATTCATGGTAGTAACACAAATGGAGTTAACTCTTGACATTTTACAAGAATTGTATCTGAAGTTCAAGTTCAAAATACGTCATCTTATAAAAAATTTAGTTACTAGCATTTTTGTTGGTAGCTTAAATTTTCACTTCGAAAATAATTTCCCACCATATAAAAATTCTAAAACTGACTAGTAGTGTATGTTTAGAATAATCTAAAATATAATAGTAAAAAAAAAAAAAAATTGACTTCGTGGGTGTTTTGGTCCTTTTGGATGATGTCGTCCTTTTAATGGATTAATTGTAGAAAATTCTAAAACTGACTTGTTTACTTGAGTTTTCAATCCTATATAAGATTGTAACTATATGAGATATTCCTATATTCCAAATTAGTGCTGTAATATATCGTTATGGAAACATAAAACTCCGAAATAAATCCTGAGTTGACAGTCCGATTTCAAATTCAACATCCCAAACCCAAACAACTCGTTTGACACATGGAATGCAACGGAAGAGCCAAACTTGCAAAACCAAAAAAGAAAGTCTCATGGAGGCGACTCAGTAGAGAAGCTACAATCAAATTACTGGGACTATTAGATTCTCCACAGCATTTCGACAGCCCTCCGTCCAAGCGCCACAAACGAAAAATGCGTATCCAAGATTACAAGAGCATCTACAGTTGCACTGTCAATAGCGAAGTTGATTCCGAATATATAACGGACATGAGCACTTCGATTAGGGCTGTAGAAGATCTTCTCAACTACAGATTCAAGAACAAGAAGCTGTTAGAGGAAGCTTTGACTCACTCTTCCTACACCGATTCCCCCTCCTATCAGCGACTGGAGTTTGTTGGTGATGCTGCTTTGGGTCTTGCTATTTCCAATTTTGTTTTTCTAAGTTACCCTGATCTTGATCCCGGTCAACTATCTCTAATCCGTGCCGCCAACATCAGCACGGAAAAGCTGGCCCGAGTCGCCGTCCAACACAGACTCTATCGATATGTCCGCCACAACGCAGCGGCTCTTGATGAAAAGGTATTTTATATAATCGCAATTGTTGTTATTATGTATATATATATATATATATATATGGGTTAGTATTGATTTTTGATTTAGTTATTTGTTTTTTAGGTTAGGGATTTTGTGGTAGCGGTGGAAGAAGAAGACGATGCAGTAGTGTATGGGGGATCGATGAAAGCACCTAAAGTCTTAGCTGACATTGTTGAGTCTGTGGCTGCTGCGGTTTATGTTGATTGTGAATTTGATTTGAAAGCTCTTTGGGTGGTGAGTCGGGTTGTTATTTATTATTCCAGTCTTTTTTTAATTTGTTGAAATTTGAGGAAGTTCCGGTTTGGATTGCATGATGAATTTGGCTTTAATTTGTTGAAAATCGAGGAAGTTCTGATTTTGATTGTATGATGAATTTGGACTCTGAACTTTCTTGGCCGACTACTAGGTTGGCAAATTAACAAACTCGTAAAAGATAATTTTGGGCCTTTTTATTTCCCGAAACATCTTGAGTCAAACTCAGAGCAGCTTGGTATTTTACAAAAAAAAAATTTGATAATGAGTTCGTTGTCAGGTAAAGCTCTTGCTGAGCTGATAATTACCAAGAGCCTAGCTTGAAAGCTCGGCTCATCCTACTGGACTAGTTGATGGAAAAAGGTTAAGGAAAAAAAAAAAAAAACAATTGCCTTACCCTTGTAAGATTTTTTTCGTTGTAAAATTAAACAAATTATTTATTTTACATTATGTACATATATATATATATATATATATATTGTCGTATTGCTGTATCCATGTCATTTCATGTTGGTACTCTATATCTAGCCGTCACAACTAAAACATCATATTTAGAATATAATTCTACAAATTTCTACCATCCAATTCTTTGAAAAACTTTTGGTATTTTGAAAAAAATTGGGTTTGGAATGGACATCTGAATTAATGACAGATTCTCATACTTAAAGGGATGGTTTGATGTTATTTTATTTTGTCTTGATGTATAATTTTTCCATGTTCTATAGATCATTAGAGGGCTATTGGAGCCCATTGTTACACCTGACCAATTGCAACAAGAACCACAGCCAGTAACCATGCTTTTCGAGCTGTGCCAAAAAGATGGCAAGCAAGTAGACATAAAACATTGGAGGAAAGGGGAGAAGAACATTGCTAGCGTTTATGTGGATGGAAAATTTGTTGCCTCGGGTTCGTCTGAGCAAAAGGAAAACGCAAAGCTTCATGCAGCAAGGGCTGCTTTGGGCAAATTGTCACATTTAAAAGTCAATGACAAAATGAGTTTCGACTTCTGTACCGAATTCAATGGAACTAATGAGATTGAAGGAGCAAAACAGAAAGTACATGAGCTTTGTGGAAAGAAGAAATGGACCAAACCAAGTTATAGGTACGAAATTCCTCTTTTACGAACTAACTTAATCCTAGTACTCATTGTTTTAATAACTACAGTCATGCAACTCTTTAAGTTGAATAGTATAATCCAAAGCTTTGTCTGGATTAAAAGTGCAGTTGTCTTGACCTTTTTAGATGATATTTCATCTACTAATATGAATTAGGTTGCATTGTACATAAAGTATGCATGCCTATACACATACATTGAATTGTTGCAATGTATGCAGTTTTTGATAGACGGAAGATTCATGGTCACACTTTACAAGAAACATCATACCATTTTTTGCCTTATGACTTCGAACACAGTAGTAGCAGCCATACCTTGGAGTCGTTCATTCAATTTACACTGATTCCAGCCTCTGTTAGCATTTTTCACAATTTAGAACTCCACATCAAGCTATCATGCACGCCAACATTGATCCTCAAACTATTATGAGTTAGGTTGCATTGTACATAAAGTGTGCGTGCCTATACACATACATTGAATTGTTGTGTGAATGTTCTTTCAAAGTTGACATAACAAGATTTTTATATGGTTTTTTAGTAATAAATGTTATAGTCAGACCATATGTCTATAACATAGAAGAATGAGAGGAACTACTTGTCAAAACTCAAATGGGGCACCACCAACCAAATCAAGAAATAGTCTAATTGGCCAAACAGATGTTACTATTTGCCTGCTGTTGTCATGTATCGCAAAGCACCATGGTAAAATAGTATAAGGTTTTATAATTGACCTCCACTAAGCTAGTCACCAAAAAGAGAAACCTCAATGACAAATGGCCACACTTAAACAATTTGCAATAGAATCTATCTTCCTTTACATATGAATATAATTCAAAGATATTGTGAATTAGTATACATATCCTACTGCTTTCTCCCTTGGCAAATTTGATCCAAAGATGATACAGTAACAGCAATAATTAGCCATTCACTACACAAGATACCTTCTCTTTTGTACTAGTGAACCATCCGCAACACCTTCTCAGTTACACATCCAACTTCCAAACCACTCCACCAGCTGCCAATATCAATAACTCCAGGTAAAGCAATTGCCATCATGTACTTTTCTTGTATGTTGTTCTTATGTTCCAGACTTACATAATGCAGAGGATATTTCTGCCCCTTTGACTAAAGTAATAGTTCTCAGAGTCCCACACTCCTTCAACAGTGCCCCGTGCTTAATTTCTGGGAGTAAATTTTAGCTGATCCAATTAGTTAGGATAGGCTGCTTCACTGAGTTCTAGATATTGAAACTGAATGAAGTCAAAATGAGTATGTTTACATAGTCTCTTGATATAGTAGTTCGCACCAAGCTTTAGCAGATATTTGTCAAATCCTAACAGAAGAGTTTGAAGGCTATCTGAAGTTGTCAACGAAAGAAGACAGAATCAATAGTCACTTTAGGTTAAAGCCGTTGGTGGAAAAGTTGTTGGTATGACATCTAAATTCTCAATGTTGTCAATAAAAACAGAGTTCAATAATCACCTAAGTCTGTTAGTACTTAAAGCATTTTTTGGTCACGTGATTTTGGAATAGGCTTTTATATATATATATATATATATTATTTTATTATAATTAGTCTGCTGTACTTGTACTTGCTTCTTTTGAAACAAACACTGCTTCAGTAGGTCAGTAGCTTGTCTCAGGAATTAAAAACATTCACATGCTTTTAAGTTCTTGATGCCTACTTCAAACAATGGTGAAAATTCTCGATGTCTTGTTTATTCTATGAGAATCTGGTTTTCACAACTTAATTTAAAATTAAAAATTAGTTGTGTGTGGAAAACATCTTTTGTTTTCTTTTCTTTATATATACTTTTAGAATTTATTTCTTTTTTTATTTTATTATGCTTATGGTAAATTAAATATTGTCAAATTGACTTGGTAATGATGGATATGAATGGCACAATCCCTCTTACATGGTTAATTCATCGATATTGAGAAGCACATGTATCAAGACACTGACACCTGTGTGATGTGTTGATGTTCTAATTTCAATGTGAGGTGCTTTGATGGCGGCCTAAAAATGAAATGAATTGTGACATGTGTGCCTCCTACATTGGTTGAAATGAATTGCAACATAGGTGTTGGAGCTTACCCATGCCCAACCTTTATCTGCAGTGCTCAAATACAAGTCTCTTTATTACAAATAAATTAAGTTCTGAAATAATGACTTCTAAGGATGAACGTGTGCCTATTAAAAACTCTGTAGATAACTTAATCAGGTTTTATGGGGTTTTGTTTTCGTTGTCAATTTGCTTCATCTTCGGGTCTGCTTGAAACAATAAATCTGAATTTTTTTGTGGAATTCAGCTATCACTGTGTCAATCTAACTAGCAGTATGTTATTCAAATTGTTCTATTTGGGTAATACATTTTGATTTCAATTTCATGGACTTAGCTTAACTGTGGAGCCCTGAACATTTTAAACATCAGTTTCGTGTCACACCATATTCAGTTACTACGAACATTCCCTGCAGAACCATGGGTCCTTTGTTTTTTCAGCCAATCTGCCTTTATTGTTTGTGATGCAAGATTTCCAGTTGACTGTTTTTAGGATAACAAAGCATCAAGTAGGCTGAGTGGAGTACGTGATTGAGATGGTAAAGTGGGGATGATTTCATGATCTATGTATTTGACGGCACCGAAGTATATCGTTCATAATCAATCTCTATGCTTCCATTATTGGATCAATGAAAGAAGGAGTTTGAAGGCTTACGTACTCCTTGGTGTTGTGAATTCAAGATCATTGTTTCACTTGACACCATGAATCACCCTTACTGCCAAGCAGTAAATCCGTCCCATTTAGAGTTAGACCGAGAATGTGCTTGACGTTTGTTTTGCAGGACTAAAACTTCTTATTAAATCATTGGCGAGGAATGATTACATAATGCTTAATATTTTATTGATATCTAGATCTTGACAAGTTCCCAGTGTGTGTTATTTTACATAGCTGTACTGTAACTTGATTATTTTGGGGTTGAGTGAAGATTTCGACCTTTGACCATTGTTTTAGTATTGTTGGGGTAACTTATAAATCATTGTCAAGAATGCTGACAAAAAATATTAATTGTTTAAAAGCTTATTACCTGGGGACTTGGCCCATTTTCTAGCATTTATTGGTTTCCATTTGCAGCTGTAGTTGATTCAGTGGTATTAGCACGTCCAAATTTGAAAGTGTTTTCAAATATATTTGAATCAAGATATTTTTTTCCTTTAGTCTTTGATCTGATTGTGATAGGTAAAAGGAAAAATAATTTGGCATCCTGCTGTAGTTCTTTTTGGTTTTGAACTGTTCCATACTCGTAAAAATTCATATATAGCATTGTCAGGACCTTAATTTTTATAGCTCTTTCTTGTAAATTATTTAGACCTAATATTTATTTGCTTATGATTGCAGAATCGAGAAAGAGGTGGGTCCTGCCCATGAGAGGAGATTTGTATGTTCAATTCAGATTGAAACTGCAGATGGTGTGTTTCATATGGTAGGAGATGAGAAGTCCAGAGTAAGAGACGCTGAGAACTCTGCTGCTTCCCTCATGATTCTTGCCTTACAAGAGTCCAAGTATATCTGATGCTCCTCTCTGTTGGTACAAGTCTAAAATATGGAGATCTGGGATTGTAAGACCGGGTAGATGCAGGGAATGTTAGAACTTTTCCTGCTTTTAGCTGTGTAATTATTAGTAGATTTTAGCTTTTAATTCCAGATGAGCTCTGTAGTGCTGCAAGTTGACGAGAAGATAGGGCTGGAAGCGGGTGGTGATGACTCGGCCAGTTAGAATCAGCTAGTTGATCTGTGCTCTTATGTGCAAAATGCATCTCCCTTTTCCCATTTTTTTCTGCCCCAAGTTGAATGTGATAGAGCTCTAAGTAATTACCTAATCTCTTCCTAATCCTTTCAGGCTAACTTAATAGAACCATTTAACTTACAATTATCTTTTTCACGCTCAATTCTCTCACTATTGATGGTTGATCTTGTTGGAATGGAAAAGAGACAACTATGGTTTGTAACAACTATCCAGTAACAACCATCCCTTGCTCCACCTGCTTCTTTTGATGTTCAGTGGAAATTCAGTCCTTATGGTTCCTATTGTAACAGGGGATCACTGTAAATACTAGCTTGGCTCATTATTGCCGAGGTAATGGTCTACTTCTTCACCTCCACTGTGCAATGTAAGCAGTTTTTTTTTTTTTTTTTTTGGATGGACGGAAGATTCATGGTATGCACTTTACAAGAAACATCGTACCATTCCTTGCCTTCTATAACTTCGAACACAGTAGTAGCAGCCATACCTTGGAGTTGTTCATTCAATTCACTATGTTTCCAGCCTCTATTAGTATTTTTCACGATTTACTCCACATCAAGCTATCATGCACATCAACATTGATCTCAAATGAGACATTTTCCGTACCCTTGAACTTGGAAGTGGTATTGCACCTGAGTCATACGTGCACCACTGTTTCTCCTTTCACACACACACACACCCCACTACAAAGCATGCAAATATCAGCCTCTTTTAACAAATCAAAATTGGGAGCTTATTCACCCTGCACATACACAAAAGAGATTTTCAGAGTCTCCTCCATGTACTAATATTCTATGTTTACCATGTACTCTTTCACGCCATGGACATTGAACCGCAAAGTGAACAAAATTATTATTACTTGCATCTATAATAGTAGTTGTAATAAATTATGTGGACATATATAGTAGTAATATACAGTACATATTTTGCAAAATAAAATTTTAACTAAAGAGTATTTACACTTATCCATAAAAAATAATAATAATAAAATAAATAATTTTTTTTTTTAAAAAAAATCTATAGATTATTTACCTATAAACTGAACTTTGTTCCACGATTTGTGAAAACATCATTGGGTGTGAAAGTGGTCGGCGGGACCACCATGTTAACACATTGACATGGTCTTGGATCACCGAATAATTTCTCTAATATAATAAAATATTCACACCAATAAACTATTTATTCAACGTTAAATTTAATTATATGAGCTAAAATCCATTTATCATGTGATAGTTGGCAACTTGACATTCACTTGTCATAAAATATATTTGATAATATATATATATATATATATGTATATATTGCCTTTGAACCCAGAAACCATTGACTTAATAAATATATTATTGAAATTGTTGAACAATTGGGGGCCGATTTCATTACTTAGACATGAGAGCTTAATAAATATATTATTGAAATTGCAAGGAGGTTCACTTGAGCCAATTTATCTAAGGAGTGCGTTCAGAAAAGAAAAGAAAAACAAAGGTGAATTTAAATGTGACCATATGTGGGACCAAAAAGTTAAAAAAATGGAGAATTGTTCATATGCTAAGTAGTTTTTCTTCTCCTTTTTTTTTCACGCTCCAAGACCAAAAAAATATAAAATAGAAAGTATAGAAATTTCATATAAATACAAACAGAAACAGATACATATGAATGGAAATAAATTCATCATTTCATTATACCACTGCGATGGGAATCTAACATGCATGTTTAAATCATTTACTATCTCTGTCCCGCAAAGAGTGTCGTGTTTAGGAAACCGTGTCAGTTCAATTTGTGAGAGTCACGGATCCCTAAAAATGACACTTTTTATGGGACGGAGGGAGTATCATTTATTTGTTTAACTGAATATCTCTCGTAGGGACTCCAATCATCTAAAGGCTGACCGGTTCATCTTCATTTTAATATGGCCTAGTTTCATAAAGTAAAAGTTAAATTCATTTTATTTTTTACCTTAATTTATATTGTTGAAGGATTTAGAAATTAACATCACATTCCCTCTAATAACTTAAGCTTTTAGAGTAGATGATTATTAACATAGTATCAAAGTAGGTAAGGTTTAGTATTCAAAACCTTCCCACCGTCAACCTGATAATTAAAATTGAAACTCATATTGTACCAAAAATAAAAAATAAATAAACACCACACACAAGTAGTCGTATTGAAGAATTTAAATATTAACTCTATACCCTGTTATAATAATTTAAGAACTTAAACAAGTATTATAATAATAATTTAAGCTTTTAGAGTAGAAATGTGCATTAAAATATAAAAATAATTATAATGAAAAGGCAGATCACAACCCATCAAGACTATGCTTATCTATGATAATTAAAATTGAAATACATGTTGCTGAATGTTATATACAGATTTTTCTGGCCAGTTGAAAATGGAAGAGCAGGCATGGAGGAGTTGCTTGCACCAATAAAACACATTAATATTTTCAAATAACGTACCTTCTAAGTGATCTTATTGCTTTCTAAAACAATATTACTCTGCATGACTAATCTTTGCTATTATTTCACAGGATGACAAATTAAAACAATTAATCTTACAAAAAAGCTTTGTGGAGATAAGATTGCGTAAATCTCACCATCCCTAAATTCCACAATAACAGTAACCTCGTGCACTAGACTAGCCCTTTTAATCTTTTGAACAAATTCTTCAATTTGTAGGAGATGAGTGTCCAAGAAATCCAAGTGCTTCAACAAGAGTCTTTCTAAACCTCACAAGATTGATCTTCATATTCTGCCCATCAACGTATACAGCCCTGGCTGTATAGTAGCCCTTTGCAAATATAGCACCTGGATCCACAAAGACTGGGTGATCTCGGCCATACCTATCGATAAGCGTGCTCTCCTCTGGTTCAATCTTATACTCCAAGTACTGCACACCCATGTCTTGAGCTGGTTCACCAAAGTAGGCATTTGAGGCCCACTCTAGCCCCCATGGCACCACTTGCACCATCACCGCCCCGGTAGGTAAGAACAGTTCATTTGCAAGGCCAGCACCATGTGCACCAACCATCACACTGCAGGAGTTCACAACACTGCCAAACTTGTCTAAATTTGCCATCCTGTTTGGGGTCACCACGACAATGCGAAACCCTAGCTCTTCCATCATACCCACCATCTCATCTTCATTCAGAAACATTCTTGATCCTTTACGAGATATAAGAATCAACACCGGTTGCTCTATCTTTGACAGTGTCTTTACTTTAAGATTATATGCTTCTTTAAGAAACTGTTTGAAGTCAAGCATTGAGTACCCTCCTGGGATGTCACTAGAATTTATGGCTAGATTGTCATGGTACTCAAGCCCAACAACCATTCCTGGAAAACAATGCACACTACCATTTGAAGCCGAATTTATAAACTCATAAGGAGACAAGTGGGTTAAAATCCGGTTATATTTAGTAACAAACCAAGGATCGTAATCAACAATGATAAATTGTACATGGGATTGGAAGTGGTGGGTTGTGAGGAACAATGGAATGATGATTTCATTGAATTCATGGAATAGGTTTCCCATGAAGCCACTGGTTGAGAAGATCACAGCTGGGACAACGTGGGTATAATTACAAGCTGGTGATGTGATGCTTCCTTCAAGTATCTGAACTGGTGTGATGGTCTTCATGGCAGTCTCGTCTTCTTTTCTTGCGTATGGCTGAACATTGCGTTGACTTTGTCGCATAGGCCGATCTGATGGCACATGAACTGTCATAGTTCGGGTGTCAATCCTCACTGGTTTGTTTGAGACACAAACTTCCGAGTGAGGAGCAGAATTGCAAGCAAATCCAGTGGCTTCAAGCTGGGTTCGATCTTTTCCTGTTTGCATATATAGATCAACTAATTTAGTTTTATACAGTAATTAGAGAATAATAAGAGAATCTTGATTCTTGATAATGACAAGGTGCATATATGATAACTGGGCGATTAAAATGCAGTGGGATAAGAAGGAACCTCTCACTAGTCTTTCAAAAATAAATTTCTCACTGGTGCCATGCCTAGCTCTCCAATTTGATAGCTGTTGTTTCCCTGTCATTTCCCAACAATTTAAATCATTGAAACTAGCCAAGTTTAAAAACTGAATGCCCATTAAGTACAAGAACAATCAGACTTACATTCATCAAACCAAACAGCTTTTGTTGAGAAAATTGCAGCATAAATCAAAGGGAGAATTAGCAAGTACAGTATTACTGGAGTTGTAGTGAAAACCAGCCTTCTCGAGTCCTTCTCCATCCTCAATCTTAAAAATCTATTTGAAGTTCTTGTGTTTTATAAAATAGATGCATGATGAAGATGACCCATGAAGGAGTGAATGACTTATCAGTTGGGTTGTCTATTTTTTTTTTGTTGTTAGACTTAACAATTTTTTCGGTAAATATGACTTAAATAAACATTATCGCGAGGGAATCAATACTCAGTGTAATCACCAATGAAGTCAATATATGCTGGCTCCCATATAAAAATGTAGATGATTTAATAAGAGAATATATACTGGGATAATAAAATAGTAAGAGAATCTTGATTCTTGATAATGACAATTGCCTAGTTGAAGATTTAATTAATTTTTTGGTGAATCCAATTGCTGCTATCCATATTAAACTATTGATCCTCATAACCTACCTTCTTTTACCACACCAACAAACAATCAGACCTAGTCTTGGGCTCCTTAATATCCTAGTTTCTAACAGGGCTAGCATATAATCTATCAAAGCATTTGGGCTAACTGGATTAGAACATACTTGATTAGGTCATGGAACTTCTGGGTTTTGAAATCTCCGCGGCAAAAGCAAAGCCCATGCAGTTTAAAGAAGCTTCTGCGGCTGAGGAGCATTTCAGCTAGACATTTCATCAAACAGAAAATAGGCAATGGGAGTTGATACATTCTTCATCACATATCATTGGCTGTCGGTCCGTGGGACCCATCTGGTTTGGAACACAAATTCACTCCATTGGTACCAATTTAAAACAAATTGCCAACTCTCTTGATCGCAGCCACATTCTAATTGCTAATGTTTGTCCCTTTTGGTCCTCTAGCACTAGCAGTGAATCCCCCACACAATATATGTTCTTCAAATGTGAATTTGTTGCCCCAATTTGGTCCCACCATTTGGATGAAATACTCGATTTCCAATCGAGTTTCAAAACTTACCCTGTCAGCTTGTGTGTACCACGTTTGGATCCAAAGAAACTCCACAATCTTTCGTTGAACTGTTTCTACCCAAAATCAGGTCTTGCACAGCTTGAATTTGCAGGTCTTTTCTGTACATTACTATTTATTTAGAAAAAGAAGTAGTCTTTAATTTTACAAGAAAGAAAAAACTGACGTAAATAGTTTTTAAAAAATATATATATTTGAAAAAAAAAAAAAATAGAGAAGCAGATTTTTGTATAGAGAAGCAGGTTGTTTGGAATTACTTTTTAAACGCTACTTTTAACTTTTTAGGCTTAGGAGCTAAACACCGAACAAACGCCTATTCCAACTTTTGATTTTTTAAGTTTGGGAGCTGTATTAAAGAGTGTTCTTCTCCCGTTAATCTTGTTGAGATTTGTTAGCAAGAGAACTATTTTTATTAGTTTTCTCAGATATCACGTTAATACATTTTTTTTTTTAAGAAAAATTAATTACAATCCCTACAAAAATATGCTACTTTATTTATAAAAAAATCATGCAACGATTGTGTAATTATTAGTCGTACTAATTGCATCTTACAAAATCTATCTTCATGGAAATGCAATACCCTTAAGAGAAATCAACTTATAAACTAATCCTGTTACATATATATCTATTGCATGATTTAGCTATTATTTTTACATTTCTTAGCAAGTATCTCATTTACCCGAAACA
>JAOTQH010000050.1:6375437-6386969 GCA_025631255.1 Cornus kousa
GAGTCTCAGGACCATGGTTAGGGCGCGTATATCGCCTAGGATGGATAACTGGACATAGGTGTTGTTCCCTGGTAGATCTAGGTACACATGACCACATTATTGTGTAATTTGCATGGTATCTCAGTCAGGTTGAGACAGACCTATTGGACTAGCGAGCATCCTATGGTGTGTACTATATATACATATATGGACTACTCTAGATATTGTTGAGTTATCTAGGATGTATCTGCGTATCAGATTACTGTGTGGATCGTAATAGAATACGACTTGCATGTGGGCCTGACCCACTCTCTTATTTTTCAGGTGTTCATCAGTTCCAGGGTTAGAGCTTGGACGTGCAGAGCAGATACGGACATTCATTCCTCCGATTATGTAGGACTACTTTCTATGTTTAGCTTTAGACTTTATTTCAGTTATTTCAGTTTCTGTTTGAGATTTTAGTAAGGGGTCCACTGGATGGATTCCCGAGTTGTATGGATTAGAGGTTTTGGTTTATTGGATTTAAACAATTATGATTTGAGGATAATTAATTTAGTATTCTTTCAGCTTTTAATTTTTATTTCTTAAATCACTTTTGTATTCCGTGTTCATTTTAAAATATTAATTATTTGATATTCCATCGGGTTTGGGCCTGGGCCTAATCAACCTGTGTCTTGGATCCGAGGCGTGTCACAAGGGGAATATCAAGTACTTTCCTCTTTTTTAGTTACCAATGGCATCTCTGATGTCACTTCTCCTCCATACACACCATAACACAATGGGTATTCTGAACATCGTCATCGTCATATTGTTGAAACAGGTCTATGTCTTCTCTCTCATGCATCCATGCCTCTGTCATACTGGTCTTATGCCTTCTCCACTGCTGTTTATCTCATCAATCGCCTACCTACACCTACACTCCATCTTCTTTCACTGTATGCTAAACTTTTTGGTGTTCCTCCGAACTACTCTAAACTCCGTAGTTTTGGATGTCTTTGATATCCGTAGCTTCGACCATACTCATCTCACAAACTTGCTCCCCGTTCTTCTCCTTGTGTCTTTATTGGTTACTCTTCCACTCAAAGTGCTTACTTATGTCTTGATCCCACCTCCTCTCATATTTTCACGTCGCGTCATGTCAAATTTGTAGAGTCTATCTTCCCTTTTACTTCTCTTCAGTCTCACTTCGATCGTCCTTCCCCTGACACACTCTCTCACTGGTGTCCTACTATGTTGTTTCTTCTTGTTACTGGCTCATCATCCACTGCTTCGACGTCTGTGCCCCCCGCAAATCCCATTTCAGCCATCACTGGACCAACCCCACATCCGCTACATCAACCCATACCCACCTCCCCTTTGCCACATCCCTCTTCTGCCGAACCCCATTCACTGCCCCTCACTTCTTCCTCGCCTCTCACTTCCCCTCCCTAAGTTATTGTCACTTGATCCAAAAACAATATTCATAAGCCCATTCACAAATTAAATTTTAATGCTCACATCACTACCTCAGATGACCATGAACCAACATCCGTGACTCAAGCCATCAAGGATCCCAAGTGACGTCATGCTATGTCTGATGAGTATGATGCTCTTGTTCGGAATGGGACATGGGAACTTATTTTTTCTGACCCAACACAGAATCTGGTTGGTTGCAAATGGATTTTTCATACTAAACATTTACCTGATGGATTTGCTAACAGGTACAAGGCTCGCTTGTAGCCAAGGGGTTCCATCAGCACCCTGGAGTTAATTATCATGACACTTTCAGTCCCGTTGTCAAGCCTGCCACTGTCCGTCTTGTTCTCAATATTGCAGTCAGTCATGGCTGGTCTCTTTGGCAACTTAATGTCAAAAATGCTTTTCTCCAGGGTACTCTTACTGCGGATGTATTTATGATGCAACCACAGGGCTTCATTGATCATGATCATCCTCATCATGTCTGTCAACTTCGCAAGGCTATTTATGGCCTTAAACAAGCTCCCCACGCTTGGTATCATGAGTTGCGCCAGTTGCTTATCACATTTGGCTTCACCAACTCTCATGCAAACACCTCCTTGTTTGTCTACAACAACGGCGGTCCTATAATCTATCTTCTAGTTTATGTTGATGACATTATAATTATAGGTGACAATGATAGGGCTGTGCAAACATTCATCCAACTCCTGGTCATCGATTCTTTCTCAAGGATTTTGGTCACTTAACTTATTTTCTTGGTGTTGAAGTCATTCCCCATTCTCAAGGCTTCCTTTTATTTCAACTTCGGTACATAACGGATCTACTAGCTCGCACACGTATGAATGATGCAAAGCTTGTAGCTACACCTCTTGTCAATGCCCCTATCCTTACACTTCACTCTAGCACAACACTTTCTGATCCCTCTGAGTATCGGACTATTGTTGGAAGTCTCTAGTACTCATCACTTACGCACCTTGACATTGCTTATACAATGAATAAACTATCTCAGTTTATGCATCAACCTACTAGTGACCACTGGAATGCTGTAAAGCGATTACTACGTTATCTTTATGGGACTTTGGATCATAGTGTTGTCCTCTTTCGACGCTCCTCCTTATCTCTCCATGCATTTTTTGATGCCGATTGGGCAGGTAACAAAGATGATTTCACTTCCACCGGTGCCTATCTTATGTACCTTGGTTGTAATCCTATTTTTTAGAGTTCCAAGAAGCAACGTACCGTAGCTCGCTATTCTACTGAAGTTGAATATCGCTCTATTGCAACTACTGCTATTGAGCTCCGTTGGCTCTACTCTCTTCTTACTGAACTTGGTGTTTCTCACTCTTCGCAACCAGTGATCTATTGTGATAATGTCGGTGCTACGAATTTGCGCTCAAATCCGATTTTTCAATCCCACATGAAGTATGTTGCTTTAGATTATCACTTCATCCGTGAACAAGTTCAAAGTGACGCTCTTTGGGTGGCTCATGTCTCCTTTACTGATCAGTTAGCTAATGCTCTCACTAAACCGCTTCCGCGTACTCGATTTTTATTTTTGGTGGGCTTGGACCTGACCCAGCCCGGTTATGGCTCGGACCTTCTCACCGGTGACTTTCCCACTGCCCCATCTCTCTTCCCCGACAAAACACCAGAAAATGACCGGTTTCTGAACTTCGCCGGCGACCAGTTCACCCTCTACCGAACCTCGCCGGCATCGTTGTCTCTTTTCTCCGTAACTGTCGTCGTCAACACGCTTTCGCTCAAGCTACAGATCTCAGAGACCTCAGAGATCTCTTCTGCATTAACCCTTAAAGGTTTCTTGTCGACATTGTTGTCGTCGTCCTCTTCTTGGACTTTGTGCAGAGCAAGTTTAGGTGCGTTGATCTTCTTCTCTTCTTCTTCGATCTTCTTTGCGAGGGAAGGTTTTGGGGTTGGAGTCTCGGAGAGCACTTCCTTCACGGTCTCTTTATCCAAAAATAGAAGTGGTGGTGCTCTGCTGTAATGGGAGCTTTGAGATCTCGCCGCCGGCGAACGCCAATTGTTGCGAGAAACTGAAGCTGCTTTGTTGGTGGTGCTGGCACAACAACCCATTTTCAGTGCTACATATACTACAAATATATATATATATAGTGATTCACAAATTAGGTTTACAATGTTACATTGCTTTGTGGGTGTAATTGAGTGAGTGATTAAGAAGAAGGAAACAACAGTGAAAGTGCAAAGACTTGAGAATGCTTTCGAGGTCAATGGAGGTGTATTCATTGGGAGGTATCTAAAACACTCTTACAGACAGTTAGTTGTGTGTGTGTGTTTGTGTGAGAGAAAGAAAGGAGGAGGTGAGAGAAAATGAATTAAAATGTATGTGTTTCGCGGTACTGCCCCTCAAAAAGTATACTATTTATTTTTCATCTGAGTCCTAAATTTTTAGTCTAATTATTTAAAACCCGTTTGGTTCGTGTAAAAAAGAGGCTACATATATACTCTCTCCGTCCCAAAATAAGTGTCATGCTTTCTTTTTTTGTCTGTCCCAAAATAAGTGTCACTTTCCTTTTTCAAACAATATATTTCACATTATTCCAAAAATATCCTTTGAATTTAAATTTTAAACTTCAATATTCAAAACTTAAAAGGGCAACTTAGTAATTTTTTAGGCAGACAACACATGGTCCCACATGCCCCCTTAAAAATTATCACTCCCCATAAGCGACACTTATAATGGGACGGAGGGAGTAGAACCAAGAAAAGTTGACATACCTGACGAGGCTGAGAAACGAGAGATGCTGAATCATCCAGATCACTGTGGATACACCCATCATCATATTGGCCACCATACATATTTTCATTGTCCCATGATGGCAATGTTTCACTGAAACCATTGCTCTTTTGCCTCACCTTGTCTTCTGAAAGGGAATAAAACATGCAAATATACTAATTTCACAAAGAGAAACTCAACATTCTCTTGTCAAATCTGAAGATTCATTTATTTCATAAAGACGACATAATCTTTTATCTGATCCTCTCTTTATAACCCCCGAAACTTTCAAACATTTTAAATATTACTACCATAAAATTGATATAACAAACACCAAAACTTGTAAGAAGAAGACAAACATAAACAGCCTAAAATAGCAAGTTAAAACATCTGAAATACATATCCTACGAAAAGGAAAGGGGGGAAGCAGGAATAAGAAGTTGATTGAATGGCTGAAGTATATTTATTGAAACTTCAGGTGCTCAAAATAAAACAAGGAGTACTACATACCCAGAACAGATGAAAATGTGAATTTTAAGTAATTTGATGATGTAACCCCAAGGGGATAGCCTAATGGTAAGATTCTCACCTCACATCCTAGAGGTAGGGAGTTTGAATTCCCTTGTAGTCACCCCCAGGATATTTTTCCAAAAATTTCCTGCTGCATACAGGACGGGGGGACTGCATGTGCCTGGTAGTAGATTATGGGGTGCTCTAAGGGAGGCCAAACACCACCATTGTCGACCAAAAGAAAGTACTAACCACACCACATAAATTATTAGTCAATTCATTTTCATATCAAAATGAGAAAACACAACATTATCTTACACGTGATGGACGATATGATGCATCTTTGTGGATTTCATTCATATGCATATTCTAGGGCTGGGGGACTGCATGTGCCCAATAGCAGATTATGTGGTGCTCTAAGGGAGGCCAAACAGCACCACTGTCAACCAAAAAAAAAAAAAGAAGTAATTTTATGGTGTGGTCCTCAAACCACACCTCATAAATTATTAGTCAATTCATTTTCATATCAAAATGAGAAAACACAACATTATCTTACATGTAGTGGACGTTATGATGCATCTTTGTGGATTTCATTCATATGCATATTCGTTGATACAAAACCGGATGATTCCTTCTTTGTAAGTTTCAACATAATTCCTCAATGTTTAATAAAGAGAGTCGGTTTTCTTCGAAGTTATATAGATTCTTTCTTTTTCTCTTCATATTTTGTTTTTCTCCTAATTTTCCACATATCCAAACAAGAAAAAGTGGAATTCAAAATGACAAAATATTGTTTTGACACAGATGGAAACCTACTATTGCTGCTTCCTAACATCGCACTGAAAGACAGAACCATCTATCAGTAGGAGAAAAAAACTGATACCTGAAAGTCTTCTTCTCTTCCCAAAGCACTGCAATAAAACATGAAATTCACACTCAATCAAAACAAACGGAAAAAAGGTGCATATATTAAACAGCAACAACCTGAATCGAGCAAGTAGCTTGAGCTAGAATGTTACGAACTCCAGGTGGTCAATCCAAAGTATGGGTGGGGGGCAGAGCTAATTTCAAACAGATGCAAGCTCAGGCTAAGATAAGAAAATAAAAGGATTTATAATGAGGGTTTTGGAAGGCCTCTACTCACTCGATGCACAACTCAGGATCAATTTTCTGTGTATTCAATACCATATTCCATAATATCATATTACGTCACAAAATATTATGTCACACCAGTTACCACACTATACTGTAGTAGTATTTCTTTTCTTTTGTAAGTTACAGTAGTCCTATAATATTTCTACTCTATTGTTTTTTTTGGTAAATAAAATTATACATATACTGATAATACAATTCGCAGTATAAAATGGTTTTATACATGTAGTAGGATATTAAATTTGTGGCAACCCAAACTCAACCCAACACTCGTAAACTTTAATATGTGGAACTAAGGCAGAGGAATTTAGACCCAGAACGGGGTAACCACAGCTGGCTTAGTCTTGACAAAGTACCAAACTTAAACGCTACTCAATAACAATACATACAATGAACTCATTATAGGTGACTTTATATTACCATAACATTAGGAAGAAGAAACAACTTGACAAGATCTTCAGGTTGATAATGGCAATCTTCAGGAAGTATGTTACCCCAAGGCACTCTATTTGCAGGAAGCGAAATCAACTTCACATTTTTGGGGGGAGCAAAGATATTAGGCACTTCTTTCTCCAAAGCTTCCGTAAAGTCGATATCAAGTTCAGTTGCTTTATTATTCTTAGGTTTCTTTGTTATGAAATCCGATTTGCTTCTTCTGGCTGTAACATCCTCCAAACCTACAAACAGATACCACGCTAAAAAGTCAAAACCCCCAGAACAGAGAATCCGAAGTGATGAAAGATGTCATTTATTCCCAAAACCAACCCTTAGTCTTCCTATATTTCCAGTGATCAGGACCTGCCCATGCATTTTGTTCTGAAGTGAATCCCAGCCCTGGAAACAGAAACATAGCAACCTTCTCAGATGTGCCGTCCACATCAGGTTCAAAGGGTATATAGGGATCATCCTCCTACATAGATAAAACAAACTAAAATAAGTGTTTTAGGGTTTTTTTTTCCCTTCTTTTGTGTTCATCTCCCAAGGGAATTTGGGGAAAATGGGATTTAGGTTAAGCAAAGAGCAAGTGATATGCATGTAAAGGTAATCCAAACCACTTCAACACATAGACTGCAACAAATACCTCATCATGACTCAGAGAAGTTGCGTCTCCAAAATTGAATCTCTCATCAAGCACATTTGTCTCTTCATCATGATCAAAGGTCCTTGGCTCATAATTCCCAAACGAATTACTATCCAACTCAGCATTACTGTCATCAATTGAATCAACCCTACAGAAAGATTTTTGGTCTTCATTAAATGCATGTGATGGCCTCTTATTGTCTTCATCAAACTGAGAGACAATATCACCGAGAGTCGGAGAAATTTCATTCTTCGCAGGCATGCTCATCACCATCTGCTCAATGTATTCTATAAAGAACAAGCAAACGGCTAAAACAAGGAAGAAGTGGACACTATTAACAAGAGATTAGACTCCCCAACTAGCAATGTCACAAACCTCTTGCAAAAGAGATATCAATCGTATCTGAAGTATCATTTTGGAACACGCACGATACGCAGTTATTTGGTACTTCCAGAGAATCAAAAAGCACCCTACATCCACCATATATGCCAAGATTGTTCAAAAGGAGACCCCTAGCTCCACCTTCATCAAATTGGGCAGATGTCTGACGATAAAGAGGATCCACTGCAAATGCAACTGGAAAACCAGGAGAAAAAATACAGATGTCAGAAGGGGGGAAAAATCATAGGTTTATCACCTACTTAAATGTGTAATAAGTCATGTAAATTACCATCAAACTTCTTCACATTAAGAGCTTCATATGATGGCTCCAAAGTTGACAAAGGTGAAATCTGCTGAACGATTTCAATGAGTTAGCAGTCCAATGCATTTGTGCACTCAAACGTAAAAAATAAAAATAAAATAAATAAATAAAAAAATAGAAAAGGCGAACTGCACCTTCCTATCTAACCCTTTCTTAGAACCACCTTCATCTTGTCCATTGTTGATGCTGTCACCCTCCACCACTGTTTCTGTCACCAAAGCTTGACATTAGGGAACTGACAAATTTACGATCATATGATCCATCTGTGCAACAAGATGTTGCAAGTTGAAGGAAAAATCATAATGCTCAAAATAGAACATGCTGCTAGAAATTGTATACATTAAGTGGAGATGACAAAATAGTTATCAAGGAATATTGTTTTAAGAAAATTGATAGAATTTAACGAATTTACTGCCTTCCGGAAATGGCAGTTAAAGATTCCATAAGTGAATCTGTAAAGATTTCCTACAGTTTAAATACTTGAATGCATTGAGGTAAAACAAGAAGGCTAGGCTTCCAAATATATGGTACAAAGGCGAACCTTTCCACTTAAATTCCACAAGGTTATGGAGGTACTGAATAGGCTTCTAAGAATGACCAAGAAGGAAGGGTGAATGGTGCATTTGTTGCTGCATCAGAAGCACGTAAGTGAATTACCTATCGTTTGCTTGCAAATAATTACCTCCTTATTTGGTATAGCTTCCATTCTCCATTAAGAATTATTTGGTGTCCTCCCTATTTGGAATGTCATCCTCCATTAAAAGTCATTTCTACAAGACTTAATACTGAGAGGTCATCCAAGGATTGATAGTCTTCTTACCACAAACTCATCCTCTCTTATTTTCTCTCTCAAATTGCCCTAGTCTATACCTAACCCAAGCCCCTTGGAGTACCATCATAATTGAAGCAATACCTCCACCCTCATCAGCAATTTGAACCAACAAAAAAGATAGGAAACATTGTTTGTTTTAAATAATATTCTTGAAGCTTAAATACCTGCAATATATTTATACATGCCCTTCATAGACCCCTAAAATGTGGAATAACTACATAACATGAAAACATTAGATTATTTTATAACCCTAAATAAGCTAAATTGAACACATACAAAAAAGGGCCCAAACCTTCTTCATCCTCTCCACCTGCCCGACTGATTCGACCAAGGACCTTATATGCTTCCGAGTGCACAGAATCCACCCTCATAGAGTATATCTTCACCCCAGCTTCCAATGTGCAACTCGCCTACCCATTAAAAGTAGTTGAGTAGAGGTGTATTGATTTATTCATTAATCAACAACTCATAATTGGCTAATTAAAATAAAAATGCAAACGCATAAGCATACAAATATCCCGCAATTTTAATTTGCAAGGAAAAGCTTCAAACCTTTTGAAAGTTAGTCTCAGAGTTATTCTCTGTTTCAACTTTGATAACCTCGCTGAGATGGTCTATCAGTTTCAACTCCCAAGTGTTCTTTTGGTTTATTTTCTGCATCCCGAAATATAAATTAATACATATATGTATATGAGCGTAAATGCAAAAGGAAAGTACAAAGTTCACTACCATTAACCCCAAAATTGCACATTAGAAAAGAAAAAAATGCGTACATACAAGAGAGAATTTACATTTTCTGATGCAAGTTTAATGCAATTATGGAACAACTCAATGATCTGTTCTCTGCCAAGACAGGGAACAGAGGGAGAGACGGTGGTGGAGGCAGTCATGGCCTTGCGGCGAACAGCGGCTGCGCGTGCTGCACGTGCCTGTGCGCGTTCGAGTTGATCGTTGTTGGAGCCCAAGAAGAAGGGACTCGTCGGTGATTGGAGACGTGTAGCCATTGGAGCTCTCTGCTTTCGTCGATGAATTAGGGCTTACTCTTTCTGATTCTTCTGCAATTTCATCAGATTGTAAGGGTTCTAAGGTCTCTGAATTTCTATCTTACTCTGTGTGTATTGTGTGTAGTGTGTGTAGAGAGAGAGACAGTTGTTGGAATTAGGATCGTACTCTTCTTCCTGGTGTGGTACACGGGAAATGGTGGTTCTGAACTGTGATGTTGGCAAGGCGATATTTACTGGTGACAGGAGGGAAGGAACTAGAACGATTTCGTTTTGAAATCAAGCTATTTAAAACTGTGTCGTGTTAGGCCTTTTTTTTTTTTGAACCAAGAACCCCTTCAGGTAGGGCCCCGGAGTGACCCCCAAATTACAAACCTGGGCCACGCGCACCGGTCCCTCAACACGCGTCGCAGAAAATCGAGAGGAATAACCGGCTTAGGAAGAGTCGAACCTCTGACCTTATGGGAACAGCGTCAAGCTCCTACCATCACAGCTACGCCCCCTGGGGCATCGTGTTAGGCCTTTGGTATTTGATTACATTTGCCTTGGCAATAACATTTTTCTCCTTTTTAAAATTATTTTTATTCTTTTCTTTTGCCAAAGTTTCATTTTGTTTGTTTCCCTCCTTAATTTGAACCTCAGAAGGAGAGAAAGTTTGGGTGTGAACTGACTTATGCTTCGTTTAGATGAATCGCCTGTGGGGAGGATTACTGCATTAGGCCATCTGCATCAATTTTTTCGAATTTTAATTCTCTAAAAATGTCAATTCACCTTTTTCAAAAGTCAAGTTAACAATTTCAAAAGTCACGTCACCAGCTTTCGCTCTCAAGATACATGCATTCCATCAAGCTCTCCGAATTTTCGCTCTCCCAAAAAATATAGAACAATGTTTGCCTTAGGCCGTATAAGAAGAAACCTCCTTTTTATGATGAGGTAACCCAATAAAACATGAACAGATGTTTAAGTTTTAAAAAAAAAAAAAAAATGATGACCACGGGCAATAAAAACTTCAAGAAGTATCCATAGGCTATTCAATCGGCTCCTCCTCGGAAAAGCGAGTTCCATGGATCGTTCCAAATTCCAACTCGGCGTCATGGATCTGGAGATAAACCCATAGTCGGAGTCGTAAAACAACACCACCGAAGTTGATTCCCATTTCTTCTAAAATCATGTACATTTCACAGGCTAAGGGGTCGGCAACCACTCGAGAAGAGGGCAGAAAAAGCAAGCAATAACCGAAATAATAATAATCAGATACCTCTTGCTTCTACTGTTACTTTTTAGATATACAGACAGTCTTTCTTTAGAGATCCTCTTCCTCCTGTTTCTTTCTGTTTATGGGGATTTTTCCATCTCAACCAATTTCACTAAGGAATGCAAGAGGGTTGAAAGATTGTACCTATACACTCAAAAAGGAGAAGCTACATAAATCTTTAAAGATCTATTAAATAAATGAATGCCTCGATAATGAAAAGGAAAATCAGAAACCCAAAGTAACATATATCTGCGTGAGAGAGAAAGAGAGAAGGACTATTCCATGTAGTTATCTCTTTTTTTTTTCTTTTACAATTTTAATATTTGTTGATATTTTATTGGCCACCTCATCATAAGAAGGAGATTCCTTCTTATGCGGCCTAAAGTTAGCATTGTTCAAAAATATATATATATATATATATATTTAATTTTTTTTTTTTTTCATAACAGCTATATTTCATATACTATAATTTTATTATGTAATATGATGAGCGCTGAATATATGCATATTCAAGCCCCTAAATGTACATATGTTAAGGCCTAAGTGATACTTTTATCCATAGTTAGACTAATTTATGATGACATCGAAACTTATAGAGTCGTTGCCGATTATTCAGAGTAAGCCGAGAGCTTAAATGGTGAAGTTTGAAGAAATTCAAGCCCCAGAGCTCGAGCCTAAGTATTGAGGCTCAAGCCTTGCAACAAAGAAAAGAAGAAAAGTCAACAAGGCATTAAATGTGATACCCCTCGGATCCGAGACGCGGGTTGATCAGGCCCGAGCCCAAACCCGAGGGATATCAAGCAATCAATAAT
>JAOTQH010000050.1:6417069-6427473 GCA_025631255.1 Cornus kousa
CCATTGGACCTGCTCTAAAGCTACTACTTTGTTGCATTTGATTCTGATTTGGCATAATCAAGACAAACCTCAATAATACTTCAAAAATCAAACAAAGCTTCTTGAATTAGGATCATGGTTTAAGGACCATTGGGAGAGTCATTCCTATTCTTTAAAATCCTAGTTAGATACCATACACAAACAATAGTCCTGACACGCTCACATTAAAAAGACCTAAGAAATGTGTATACCTGGGGCTGTCCTCAGCTAAACAGAGTTGTACACAAACGCAGTGCACAACTCTCTCTCTCCTCTCTCCTCTCTCTCTCTCTCGCACGCGCGCGTTCTCACACACACACACACTCAGACTGCTGCTCTTGACGTCTTTTGTTCTGAATGTCACTCGTCAGGTATGATCCCCTTATATATACGAGTACGTGCCTCTGTGTTGTAAGACATGTCTTCTTTTGTATGGAAGATATATTGTTTGATTAAATTCCCGTTAGAAACATTTTGAGTGTCAACGTGTTGAGTATTATTATTGTCTGTTTTTTGACAAATTAGTGAGCCATAATTTATGTAGCGAGTTGATAATGCCCTTATTGACTTCTCTCAATGTAGAAATCTTGAATTTTTTACATAATAGCAAGCCGTACGTGGGAAAAAGTGGGTCTTTATGGGTTAAAGTGTTGAACATACTTGTGTCCATTTGCATACCTTGCTAGTCATACTGTGTGTGTTGACAATAGTTTTTGTTGTCCGCGAGATTGTATATGACTCTTAAATGATTATTTTGAAATGGAAATTTATAGTGGTTGTGTATGCATACCTAAAGAAAAGTGCTACTATTGCTGCTGCAATAAGTTATTAATTCTATCACGATGGTGCTCTCGCGGTGAGCTTACACCTCAGTCGTTAAATCGGAAGCATACCTATCACAGTTTCTCAATTCTGTGGCTTCGGATGCGAGCTCATGATGGCTTTTT
Organism: Cornus kousa; assembly: GCA_025631255.1. Lineage (NCBI taxonomy): Eukaryota > Viridiplantae > Streptophyta > Magnoliopsida > Cornales > Cornaceae > Cornus > Cornus kousa. Next base: position 6,418,035 of record JAOTQH010000050.1, read on the forward strand.
CCTAAATTAGTTAGTGTTATGACAAACACAACCGAGAATAAATCAAGAAATACTATAAAAAAGTTCACACCACACACAAAGAATGCAAAGATTTAGAGTGGTTCACCTAAATCCACGGGGGAGATCCGGTAAAAGTCTTCACGTTGCCAAAAATAGGAGATTACAAGTTTCAGATCCTCACTCTCTTTCTTTACTATTTTCAGTGCCTCTCTGTATTCCACTCCAAACCCCAAATGCCCTTATATATCAGGCTACAAGAGTGTACTAATTTAGGTCTACGACCCACAAGCATAAACGAATTGGCGGGTCGTAAATTGGTCGCAACGTGACCCGACACCAAATTCGGGCCACAACCTCACAGTTAGTGATAACAAGAACTCTATGCTACTGTGACTACGGCTTTTAACAAGAACCACAATAAAACAAAATGTCTAAACATTCCAATGGTGTTTGTAAGGAGAAGGGGGAGAGGTTGCAACATTCAGTTGGAAAAGTGGGACTAGGACCTATGACCATGTTCAAACCGTGCGGTTGACCTTATAATTGCTCATCCCCTCATGTGGTACTTCATTATACGATATGTGCTGCTAGATTATTGGAAAGTTTTCTTGCTTCTATTGAAAGTGGGGAGTAAGTAAGAGAACCAGCTACCATTTAATCATTTAAATGACAGGTTTATTGGACTTCAAATTGCAAGAAGCATAAACAGAATTGAGAACAATGTTGCCGCGGGCAGCAGATGAAGAAGGCTGTCAAGGAGAACCCAAAGAAACACACCTACATGATTGAATTGTAAATCTTCCTTCTACACTTGAGAATTTTTGGGTCTGTCTCAGATCCCTGGATTAGGTTGTTTCATGCATGTGTGATCAGACATCAAAGCCAACAATCTCCAGGTTTTCAGTCTCTCCTTCAATGTATTTGTTATTTGTTAATGAAAAAAGTTTATAGTTTCTGTTCAGTGACTATGTTTTGTTCAGTATTGATCAATTTTTATTATTATTATTTTTTATTTTTTAATCTTCCTACATAATATGTTATCTTATTTAGATTTTATCTTCTTCATTTCATCTGGGAAATTGAAAAATTATCTCTTCTTGTTTTAGACTTTTGTGAAATGCCTGCCTGAGAATCAATTAATGATTGCTCGACTCTTGTGCACACAATCTATCATTCTATATATTAATTGCTCGTCTTGATTTCATTCAGCGAAAGAAAGATCTCCTTTTTAATAGCATATGCTGAAAATAAATATATTTTTGCTGACTGAAATCAAGTGACAACATATTCTCAACTGTCAAATAAATTTTATGAGTTCATCAGCATATATAAGACTACAAGTTTAATCAGATGGAACTTTTTCAAAGATATATCTCCTTTATGAAAAATTGTACCTAATATAACTATCTCAGAGCTTGTTTTCAATAAGTATTAAGATACTTCATTTAAGCTAATTATCATACAAAATGCAATATTGATTGTGGAGCGGAGGTTATCTATCTTCATGTAGACTTGAATATTTTCTATTCACTTTATGCATATGCTTGATGCAAACTTCTTCAGCCACCTTATGCAGCCATTACTAGAAAACGTCTCAGGAAACTTTGATCTCTTAATCCCAATTTGTAATCATTCTAGTCAATTTATAGTTGAGTTTTAAACAATCTTGAAAAAGACCAGCAGAAGACAACCGCTTCCTACCTTTGGTTGTTGACCTCAAAATGACACTAGTTTTCAAATATGGTTAGTATGAACAGTTTAATTGTTTAAGATCATAAACTTCTAACTTCAGCTATAAAGAGTACTTTAGAATCTAAATTCTGCACTGCAGAAGCTCTGATAAAGGAAGATTAGAAATTCAAACACTTAAATAAAGAATTATGATTAAGGTTTGCTGAGAAATAAATTAGGGACAGTTGAAAATTGAGTAAAGAGTGTTTCGGGAAGACAACTACGATTTATTGGAGCTATTTTGATGGTTGAAGTTTGGTTTAATTAAAAAGATACTAATTTGTTTTTGTAAATTAATTAGAGAGTAGAGTAAAGGAAAAAAAATTAGAGAATAAGTGGAAGAGGAAAGAGAGAAGAGAAGTAAAACAAAAGGCAACAATGAGTTTACCAAAATCAAGGACTAATGCTCAGGGCTGGCTCAATGTTATTTTAGGCCTAAAGCAAAAAATCAAAATATGGCTTTAATTTTAATTTATCAATATAAAAATATTGATATTCTTATATATAAAAAAACATTTTGCTTGCTTTTTGAGATGCAAATTACTAATTAAGTTTCTGTGAGATAGTTTAAATACGATGGCCAATTTTGATTCAAGCACATACAAATGTGAAGTTAAAAATTGGGAAGAAATTTCGAAGAAAATGAATGTTCATAAAAGAGTAGTTAACAAGTCTGAAGAAATACAAAGAGGTGTGAGAGAATGAAAAAATATATATATATAGGAGAGAGAAGAGGCCTGAGAAAAATAAAATAGGAGAGAGAAGAGGAGATGAGAAGGGGAAAAAAAGAGAGGAAAAATAGGTGAAGATTTTTCACATTATACAATGTAAACTTATTTAATATAGGCCAATGTGGATAAATAATGTAATATTAAACAATTTAGGAAACTAATAGTAGAGCCCACCTAAAAAAAATCATTTTTCTAGTTGGGGCTTTAGTTGACCGCATAAATAACCTAATGATGAAGCCCTGCCCTGCTAATGCTGCAATTTTTTATTCATTAATTGCCAACAAGAGAGATGATTCAAATCCTTCTGTAACTTTTGGTAGTGATTAGTCGTTACTATTGAATTGACTATCTCAACCCTTGAGTAAAATCTACATAAAAGAAGCCTAAAAAATACAAATAATGAAAATGTTCACTGCTACAGAATGGAGTAGCTCAATCAGTAACCTGCTACAATGATGTGAATGAAGACAGTAATGTTAATAGTACCTGCTGCGGCAGTAGCTTCCCTACTTTAATTATTGAACCTAAAAATAAATAATGCAAGTCTATCATGAGGGCATTTTCACTGGGCTTGTGCTCTCATAGTCATTGGATCGGGAGGCTATGAGCCAACCTCTCGATCTAACAGCTACGAGGATGGGAGCTTAGTTGAGAGCACACTCATTAAAGCTTTTTTCTAAATAAATAAACCCAACAATAATAAATAGTAATTAAAATACATCAATGAAAAACCACCATGGACACCCTTTTTTGTACCAAAAAGGCTTCTTAATTGTTATGTACCCACATCCTTTGTTTTGGCTTCCAGAGCCTATGGTTTTCTACTCAATCACATATAACGCATCAAGCTTTGTAAGGGACCTGCAGAGATTAAGGGATCTAAAAAATAAATGAACTTATAATAAAATGATTGATGACAACGAGAATGTGACCGCAATTGTCATGACGAATTTTAATGGACCCATCAATGTTTAGAGAGCTCTTTAACTGTGATCATGTCAACGAATATGTCGTAAGTCCATGGTATCTCAAGGGTGATCCTCAAAATCCACCCCAGAATGATGTATTTTGACTGCTTAGTTCACAATAATCGTGTAATCCACGGTGCACTGCGATATTGGACTTCACGGTCAAAAACTTTAGTCCATGGCTGGTTTGCGTACTATGATGTGCGTGCACACACAATCATGGTGCGGAGAACCATGATCAGCTATATGACTGACATAGTGTCCAGTGTGGGAATCAAGGGGTTCCTGTGGTTTGGTGGCTTGGATTGAAGGGATCATCACAAATGTGGTTTGAAATCCAAGAAATTTTGAAAGGAACATCCTTGGAATTTTAGCACACGGGGTGATCTAGTGCTCAGGGGAAGGACAGATGAAGCTCATGCTAAATAGAGTATCAGTCCCTAAGAAAATTGAGGTTCTTCAATTGGATGGAGGGATGAATAGTGTGGAGTGGTCTGAGCTCAATGCCTATCCTCTCTGCCTTAAGATTAGCTTCAATCCTCATCCCTTCCACTGATCGTGATTTCTCAGTTTTGTTGTGAAAACTCCTCACTTCAATCTTTCACCCACAGAACCAATAACAAATTTTTTTTTAAGCCCTTGAACCAGATCACAGTGATTGCTGCTCCAAGCGCGGCATCATTGAAGTCTTAAAGTTTACAGTCTCACTTTATTAAGATCTCAATTGAATTCGGTACAAACCAGCTAACTTTGTCATATCTGAGTACTGGAATTTGCAGTGTTAATTATCTAAATCAAACTAAATGTAACTTTCCCTCTGCATCTCGTAACTGTAATTCGTTTGAGATGGGTTTTACCAAAGACAAGAATGTGAATCCTTGCTGTCATGTGCTTGATACCCTTTCTAATAACTTATTTAGACTTTCAAAATCCCCCTTGGATTTTCCATTTTCCTGAATCTTCATGCACAGTTTATTGTAGCCATGCTTCAGCGTTGTGGCATTCATTATATGGAGTTCTTATGTTAGGCACCACGCTACTAAAAATGCTTAACAGATATCTATGTTTCATTTGTTTTGAGAAGCAAATATGAGCCCCTCTACTAGCTTTTTTATAGCCTTTCCATCCTTTAAATGACAATATTTTGCAAGTAATTTGAAGAATACATTGATATTTTCTTGCCTTAACTACTAGAATTTATTATTATTGTTGTTGTTGTTGTTAATATAATTATGTTTCATTACTATCATTATGTGTAGGACCCAAACAACGAGACTGTGGCCAAGTGATGAAAAGTAGAGGAGCATTTTGTTAGATAAGCGTCTGATTGAGGTAGCTGAACTTTGCTGATCAAACTACATTCAAAATGAAGGTGCCCATCCACTCTTTTTTAAGGTGCCTGATTCACTCTTTTTTTAGTTTCTGTTATATTCTTTTACCTACTAGTTTTAAAATTTCTTCAATGGATTTTTATGTAATATACAGATACCAGATTGTTAAAATAGTAGGTAATATAATATCTATTGAGCCTGGACTCTCAACTGTTTCTCTTAATAAAGGAAATCAGTGATATGATGGTTGAGTAAGAAACTTTAGCTTTTCATTTGCACTAGTTGCCTAATTTCATAAAGAATGACTCAGCTCTACAGAGATGCGCCATGATTCACGAATAATTGAATATAATCTAATATATTGGTTCTTCATCTCTCTCCTCTGAGATAGAAAATGTAGACACGGAATCATTTATGGATTTCAACTCTTTTTAAAGGGCTGTTTTATAAGCAGTTCTGCGTTAAGGAGCCCCTCCTATAGCGGATGCCCATGAGATCACCTCATAGCATCTCTAGTGTCTGCTAAGTAAGCTACAAAAGGGCTTGAAAATAGCATTTGTTTTTTCTTTCTTTTTTGTAGTGCACCTTCTTCACTGTGTTGGATGGCTTTGGCACAGCCCAAGAAATATTGGGAAGATATAGAAGGTGTTAATTTGTGCTTGATTATGGACGAAGTGCACATTTGGGGGAGTTTTTCTTCATGTTTGCAAAATCTTAATTAATTTATAAGAATTTGTACAGTATCTAAATATATATAAAAAAAACAATTTGGACTAATTTTATTATGGTTACAAAAACTCAATAGGGACTGATCAAAGAAATTCAGCTAGGGAAGTCTTGACCACATGATCTGCAACAATACCGTTCGTTTTCTCTGTGGGGTGGAAGGAATCCCAAAACACATATTTATCTGCATCTTGGCAGGTGAAGGGATTGAATCTGTTACACAAATAACCCATCTCAAACTTTCCAGTCGCGCAACATGCAGTTGCTGCATTCTCAAATCCTGTAATTAGGAATAAAACTGTTAAATCCAGCGAAGGAATTGAGGAATGATGGTACTAATTAGTAATTATGTTAAGTGATTGAAATTAGTGATATGCATTTTAACTGAAATGAGGAATTAGCTAAAATAGACCTTGTTAATATAATTTGAAATTATAAATATAACTATTGACTGTTTTAGACCTATATACCTTGAAAGAAAGTAAATGCACTCCTTGTTATCTTATTTATGGATAAAGTCAACCTTGGATGTTTTATGTGGTGGTTTGTCTTAATAAGGGCAAACTCGGTGCACGAGGCTCTTGCCACTACGTGGTCTAGGGAGTGTTAGATGTACGCAGCCTTTACTACTATGAGATATTGAAAATTTGAAGCTCCACCCAACAATTCATGGTGTCATGCCAGATTTTTAAGGGTAACGCATATCATGTAGGAACCAATGACCCAAGGCTGAAATTGCGTGACCTGTTATATCATGCACTTCATGCTGCATCACACTATAGGTGATTGAGGTGAAAATATGACAAAAAAAAAAAAAAAAAAAAACTTACCGAAAAAGTGAGGATTCCGAATGATTTCTAAGAGAATGTCATATGGATTTGAAAGCACCAATCTAAATCCTGGAAGCTCCTTGTTCAGATTAGCAACCAATCCTTGCAATTTCCCATTGAAATGCTTTGCTACGTCATTGTACTCCTCTATACATTCACTTCCAGAGAAGAAATTTGTGGTTCTCTCCAATGGCAAACACCCCATTGGAGGAAGCCCACCCAAAGACATCTTCCGAGCTCCAAGCTTGTAAAGCTCCGTTATGAAATTTCCCGCGATCCCCTCGAGAAAATGCTGATACTCTTCAACAGAATACACCGACGATCTTTCAGGAATTAGGTAGTAATTCTCTAGGAAATCATTGGTTCCCAAGCTTATAAGATACAGAGCTTCGTTAAAAATGTTGTTGGCTTTCTCGTCGCCTAAATAGTCTCTCAGCCTCTTCTGGTATTCCTTGTAGTACTCTACTTCTTTCCACAGAGGTATTACAGACTGCAAGTACAGTTAATTACAAAAGTTTAGGTCTTCAAAAAATGCATAGCAGTGCGACTGTTCTATTCAAAAATTGGATGTAAATTTTTTTGTGGGACTTACTAGCACATCAGATGTAGCATTATCATAACCTGTTCCGGCTGAAGCGAAGCAAACTCCTGTAGCAAAATCAGTTATATTATATGTTGTATCCAAGTAGGCAGGTATGGTTGGTTTGACACCAAATGCCTCCGCAATGAAATCCGGTGGAACCCGACCGTTGGAAAACCGACCAGTGGCCCGACCGCCATTGAAATCGCGACCGTAAGGCTCAAAGTTGCTCCTTAGGACCGTGGAGACGTGGTTGTTGTTCCCGGAATCTACAGAGGAGTCTCCGAACACGATGATGGCCGGAACTTTTGCATGGATCTCGAGGATTTGCAATAGGAACTGTAGTAATAGAAGCAGATGAATGGCCTTGGGTGCCATATTTTTTATGTTCTGCTTCACCTACTTTTAACAGGGTTGATAGTGCCAGTAGAAATAGTTATAGGAAGAGTGGTGGAGGGAAGTTGAATTTAGGTGGGACAAAGTTTGATATGAGTTCTAATTGCTATTTGCAGTGTTGGGTGAGAAAATGAAGAGGGAAGATGAGGAAGTGAGAGGACACTGCTGGTATTCACTGTGGTAACTGAGATTGAATGCACTGTCAAAGTTTCATCAGTTTCTCATGATATTTGTACGGATTAAGGACAGTGTTGGTTGAATTATAACTTTTTCTTGTTCTTTTTCTTTTCTGGTCTATAGAGAAATCAAACCTAAACTCAACCTAACTCAACCTACCTAGGTAACTTCCGGTTAAAAAAAAAAAAAAAAAACCTACCGAAAGTAACTTCAGTCAGTCAAAATGTGTTTTGAGTGGAAATTAGATTGATTTTACACTAATACCCTCTGGATCTTTCCATTAGCATTGCTTTTAGCTAAGATAGAATCATGAAAGTGCAAAAAAAAAAAATCATGGTTGGTGAAGTTGTATCCTTGACTAGGATCCATCTAGAGGACTGTTACTCAGCATGACGAGTTATCCAAGCCTGAAGTGATCTCAATTTCACAACTATAACTGTGTTTGAAAGTTAAAAATTAGGTTCAAAGGTAAAGAGCTGTTTGGAAAATTTATCTTGAAAAACCAAAAAGGGTTTTTTCACTTTTTGGCAGCATATCCACTGGAACTAGCAAAGGAAAGCAGATATATTTTTCACAGTTCCATTCTTAAAACTGGTTCAATTAAATTAATGTTCCATAAACTTGATTAGGGAATTGAGCACTTCATATGGTGTGTCATATTCCTCCTATTATATGTTTGTTAAGGGTCATTCTCAGTTTTAGGGAATTGAGCATATCACATGTGATGTCATATTCGGATTTGGATCCTTCTAAGATCTCCATTGTTTCCCATGAAACTAGATTCAAGGATTGAGCAAAAGCCACATCATTTGGTAATCACTTAACCACTCTGCACCGAGATATGGAGTCCAAACAGAACAGAACATCTTTTTTGTGGGTTACCAAATGACGTGGCTTCTTTTTAGCCCTTAGATATAGTTTCACGAAAAACACAAAAGAGATCCGGTTGAAGAGGATCCCTATCCGTCATATTCCTCCAATTATTTTTTGCAGGTAAAGGTTCATTCTCAATTTTAAATATTAGAAAAAAAGAGGGAACATCATATATGGTGTGTCATTTTCCTCATTCTCACATTTAAAAGATTGGAAAAAGAACCAAAGCCAACTTGGTGTGCTAGATGAGTTCTTCATAAATTTGCATTTTTAATCTGCAAAAAATGTAAATTTCAGTGATAGTTATACCAAGGTCACTCTCTGGCTTAGAATACTCTTTTAGATCCTATGAAGAAGTTTCAAAATGTTCTTGTGGCAATTTAAAAGATATTTTTTTAGTATATTAGGATAAATTATATTTGAGGGGAAAAAAATGTAGAATATAATGGTAACATTTCCACACACAGAGGGTCTCCTAGAGTCAAAGAGGAGGGTCACCTGTTTCATGTGCGGTTGTAACTGCCGTAGGGCACATGTGGTTGTAACTGCTTCAAAGATTACTGTCGGCTTCCTTTGTTTTTTTCTTTTCTTTTCTTTTTTTTCTCTAGTTTTTTTTTATTTTTTATTTTTTGCTTAGTATTGAATCTACGTGTAGCTACTAATTAATCATACTGAGTTAGTGCCTTTAGTAGACGATTTTAAAGTATCAAGTTTCAACTCTATGCATCTATCAATCTAATTCCCAACACTTCTTGCTTTGAGACCAAAAAAAAAAACAATTGGAGCAGGGTTAAAATTGGGAATTCAACAATTGGGAGAAGATTTTATATATGTGTGTGTTTTGTAAACTTTTGTACCCCCTAATTTGTAAAATTATTAGTGTGACCCACCAGTTTACTTTTTTTTTAGTGACTCCAATAGATAGAATCTAACAAAGACTCTTTGTGAGGAGTAGATAACATACACATTCTCCCTCCTCTTAAAATGTTTTTATTAATGGTTGTGGATTGTTACCGATGTGCAATTTTATTTTTTTCCCTTTATATCCATAAACATTGATTTAAATACTTTCACATCATTTCTATAAATTATTTAT
>JAOTQH010000050.1:6435183-6447654 GCA_025631255.1 Cornus kousa
ATTCACTAAAAATCTACTATTATTCTTTTTTTTTTTTTTTTTTTTTTTTTTTTTTTTTTAATATGTTGTAAAAAGTATAATATCTATGCATTTGGTCATTGTGTGCAAGATTAAAAAAAATTCACAACTACGATAACCGACTTTGTTACGTTAAATCGATAATTCTGTTACACCATGACTGCAAACCTTAGTTGGGACTCCAAATCTCCCCCACCATCTTGACAGAGAGCTTAGACTCCTTGGACAAGTCCTCTACTCCCATTTTTAGCAAACCCAATATACCAGAGTAGTTAAGAGTACGCAACCTCTCCCCTTGATCAAAACTTTTTATATCAGGAACACAAATGTGCACTATTTTCTGTTTTGTGGTTGCTTGTTGCTGATGCCATGAATTCAACGAAACACTGTGTCTTGATTGCAGCAAAATCATCCATAAACACTTTTGCACGTGTCCGGTACAACGTACAACACGACGTTCCTCTTGCTACCTCCAGTGAATCCTTGGCGAGTTTCCACTTTCCATTACCAAAGTAGTTTTGATAACCCCAGCCGATCTAATGCAATCCCATAAATCAGATTGAGATGCAAATCAAGAACATGACATAGATCTTTCAACATCGATTTGCAGCCAGTATTAGTATCAAGCATTTTAATGCACCACCAACTCTTTATTGTCGTGACATCTACACTATCATTTTCCTTGATTTCTTTTTCATCCTGTTATTTTACCCAATGCAAACAAAATCTCTCTATATGATATATCTTATCGCACTGAAAACAAGTTCTCTCATCTATAAGTTGCAAGGGCGAATTCAGGAATTGTTAATAGGGGCTAATATTAAACAAGGGAGAATTGGGGATCAAAAGATTAAAGAGTTGAATTTTTTTAGAGGAAATAGAGTTAGACTTTAGAGGAAGAGGAGGGATGAGCTCTTTGATCTGTACAAGATTAGGAATTTAAGAATTCTCTTTTCTTTGGCTTAGTGTTTGTTTAGGACTTTTTTGGTGTAGACCTATTTGATTGAGACTTTGTTTTAAAATTGTGGCTTAGATATTGGATTTATTTAGATGGGTTAAATTTGGAAAAGGGTTAATACTACTATTAATTTTTTTTTTTTTTAAATATTGGGCCAAGTATACCTATACTAAAAATAAATAAATAAATAAATAAATAAATTGGGGGGCTCAAGCCCACCCAAGCCCCCTCTCAGTCCGCCACTAAGAGGTTGTGACTTGTCTTTGAAATGGCAAATGTGATTGGATGGTGCTAGTTTATGCAGGCAAGGCCCATTTTCTCGAAATATTTGTTTTAGCTAACCGAAATTACATATTAATACAAACCATAAGCAACTACTATAAAATGAACCACCACTCCTTTGATTGAACAAGGATGATGTAACATTGGCACACAATATATATTTTTTCCAAACAAATAACATACTATTTTATTTTTATTATTATTATTTACTATAGTTTCGGGAGCATCACACAATTCATCATAGGGTACATACAATTTCCTTATTCCAAATGTAATGAATTTTTTTTAATAATAATTTAAAGAGGATTTGAACTTCCAACCTTTGTAGTTCTTATAAACTGAGGTTAGGCTACATCATGAATTTAACTTGACAGCAACTTGAATTTACGACCTTTCTACTTTGGTCATAAACATCATCAATTGAATTTGGTGATATTAATTTTAAAAGAAGTGGCACCTGTTTAGTTAGTCATTTCTCTCTATTTTATTTTATTTTTATTCCTTACCTTATATAAAAATTACTTAATTTATTATTATTTTTTTCCTTACCTTACATAGAAATTACTTATTCTCTATTTTACTGCATATATTTCCAGCAAATTACACCATAATCAACCGTAATTACACCCCAATCATTTTTTTCAAAATTAATTTTACCATGTTCTAGTTCAATTTTTTTTTTTTCCTTCTCTATGAAAATGCCATATTCAATATTTTTATCCACGAAAGTTCAAATTTTAATCAAAGAAACGAATGATTAGGTTACATTAATAAACTTTATATCCATTTTCCTCTTACAAGTTGTACTATAAAAATTGAATTTTCTAGAAAGGTCAAAGAAAAAACTCAAATTCTTAACTAAATCCACAAATTGTATTTATCATCTTCAACACGTATTATCTTGATCCAATTTAACTATAAAGAAATCCCAAATAGATTGCTAATTTTTTTTTCCCCCCCTCTGATTGGCAAGTAGTAGTACTTTTTTCATGAAGTAGTTTGTCAATAAAAGACCATAGCATCAAAACTAACGCCGTCGTTTTATATGTCCAATCCTATCTTACTTCACAAAACTATCTTCTCGTGACCTCGTCTATCTTCAGTAGCTTGTTGCTCTATACTCAGACCACAAATGGAGCTCTGTAGTTCTCCAACAACTCCAACGTTCCTCCAATTCAAACCCTCTCTTCTCTCTCCTACCTCATCTCTTTCTCTCTCTAGCTCTCTTCTTCAACCCACCAACAACAACAGACTCTTCAATTCTCAAAAACTATCATCCTCTTCCCGCCATTTCTCTCTCATCCAACCCCCTTCTCCAGTCATTTCGACCCGCTTCGTCGTTTCGGCGTCAACGGCTGCTCTCGATGATGTGAAGAAAGACCCACTTCCAGCTGAGATCAAGGTCACAGAAACCCAAGAGCCCAATTCCAGAGTGAGTTTTTGTAATTTTATCTACTTTAATTTTTTTTAAGCAATTAATTGTGAATCAATGTAGATATTCATTTATTTTTATTTTTCTTCCCAATTTCAATAAGCACTTACAATCATCACTAGCTAATTGGGCGTTTCTTATATTTCTCCGCCCAACTCAAAATGTATGTGTCCATAGAACTTCTCAGTATGTCTATATAGGCTGCTTTATAATATCTGTTTGTCACTGGACATTATTGAACCTTTTCTTTGAGCTGTTTGAATAGAGTGATTTTATCTTTATTTTTATTCAGTAGCATGGAATTGATGCATTTGAATAGTAATTCAAAATTTTCTCGAATCCCTATTCAAATGCACCAATTCCATCCTACCAAACATAGCAAAATGTTTTGATATTTCCTATTCACTTAATATATACACACACACACATGTATGTAGCCTATATATGTTAGTATATATGTTCGTATATGGAATTGGTGCATCTGAGTAGGATTCGAGTAAAAATAGTTCAAAGTTTGAGCTTTTATTTATTTATTTATTGAATTCCAATTTCAAGGCACCAATTCCATGGTACCAAACATAGCATGAATGTTTTGATATTTCCTACTAACTTGAAAAAAGAAAAAAGAAAAAATAGCCCAATCTATGTTTGTATCTGCAGGTTAGGTTGAGTGTAGAAGTTCCTCCTGTTGTCTGTGAGGATTGTTATAGAAGGGTGATGAAGGAGTTCTTGAAGCAGGCAAAGGTACTGTTGCGTTCTGTTTAATATAAGATGCTTTTATAAGATTTACTGGGGATTAAACGTATACAACACATCTCTGATTATAGTGGATGATTTAGAGATGATGACTTTCATTATTATTACACTGTGATTTTGTGACAAAAAAAACTCATTCACTCCATTTTTTTGTGGACTGTAGTTGTTATATTCGAGAACCCAGTCAACATCTTGTTATCTAAAATTTCCCAATCTCAAAGTAGCCAAAATATTTTAGTGCTAAATTCAGAACATGACTTTTGTGTAATGAGAAACTTCCAAGATTTAGTAATTTTGTCATACCAGATGCATGTTTTATTCATATTTACCGGGAAAAAGGAAACTTTCATCTCATTCATTTATGCAAATTGAAGGATTTTGTGCTTCACATTGGCAAATAGAATAATCTTAAATCAAACACAGATCTCATAGATATATAAATGTTGTATTAATGTTTTCATATTATTTGGCTTGTGAAAATAAGTGTGAATTCATGCTACAAATTGGCTGTATTCTCAGGTCCCTGGATTCCGCCCGGGAAAGAATATTCCGGACAATATTCTGATTACTTACGTAGGGAAGCAAAATGTCCAAAAGGCTACAATTGAATCTATTTTGAAAAGAACCCTTCCACATGCTATGTCTTTGGTATGTTGTATTATTCTTTTGTATCCATTTATTGTTTTTGTTTATACATTTTGGATTCTCCATGCTAATCGCCTATTAGATTAGTTAACTTGACTTAAACCTTTCAGATTTATTTGGTTTCTTCTTTTATTTTTAATGAGACACGCTGATATGATCATCTATATGATATGCATCAATTTTGATTTTTGCAAATTGCTAGATATGTTTCAAGATGTGTTTCATTAGTGGTTAAAAAAAAGAAAAATCCGCTATGTAATATGTTATGCTTATGAGCTGCCAACACATACAAAAAAATTTCCTATAGAAAGATTGATGTGTGCTGGTGGTATTAAGTGACATGCAACCCCCCCTCCCTATCAAACAACTAGGAATTGTACTAAGACTTCGCAAATGAAGACTAACATAGCTTCCTTCACGAGATATAGTGTGATGAAATTATGTTCCGCTGTCTGCCTATTTATGCCAAATGAATCCGGTGGTTAATGTAGTAGATTTATCCAAGGGTATTAGTAGAGGATTATGCTTATTAACTGGCTCTTAATGCGTCTTTTGTTTCATAGGTGACTGGAAGGGCATTGAAAGACTCTATTCGCATTGTAACCAAATTTTCTGACATGGAAAAGACCTATTCTTCTCTCAACTTACTGAGGTTTGTCAAACATTCGCTTCAAGAAAACCTTGCTCTTACAGGTTCTTGGTTCAAGCAGTTTCATGTTATAGTAGTAGAATTAGTGTTTAGCTCAGTAACAAACAATTAAAAAAATGAAGAAAAACAAAATAAGGAATAAAAGTAGCAGTTACCTGCCATCAGTGCTTCTTCTTTGTTGTCAAAACTCATGGCAAGGCTAGATGAGGATCCTGTTGATAGCCTAAGTACCTTCTGGGCTGCTAAGGTGAAATGTAATTACTTTTTGGTTTGTATGATGAAACTTGAATGTATTCGAACTAATAGAAGAGCTTATTGCTGATTGAGATATTCTTATTAACAAATAAAAACTGGATAACAATACGCATTTAGAAAAGAATTAACTTTTAAGTTCAATAATAAAATAAAATGATGAAAATTAAGTAGAAATTTAGAGTACCCTTTTCTCTGCAAATGGTGTCTTGTCGGAAAGCGTTCTTTTGTGTGTGTGCGCGCGCGCACGCACACATATCTGCACTTGTGTTTTTGTTCTCTGTTATAGCATAGTGAAGTACAAAGGCAATAACCTCTTGATTGATTATTTGAAAAATTCTATGTTTATTTAATATTGTTACTCAAGGAACACTGGGTAACTGAACCTGGAAACCTGTACCCTAGTTTTTCGCACTTACCTAGCATAAAGAAGAATCCAGTTGCCTAGTCACATTAGGTGGTCATAGCACCTAAAGGAGATTTGAACAATATTGGCCTTGTGTATTTAAAGGAGAGGCGTTAGTAAGGAAATATGATTGTCTTAGCTCCTCTGTGTGTATTTTATGTATGAACTTGTCATGGTTGTGCATGCTGATTTATGGTCCAGATATGACGTCATTGTTGATGTGGCTCCTGAAGTCAAGTGGAATCCTGAGAATGGATACAAGACTTTGAAAATTGTTGTTGAGATAGACAGTGACATAAACGCTCATATAGCTTCTGAACAAGAATTACGACGTCACCACAAATCCCTAGGATTGCTGAGAATTGTAACTGACAGAGGCATGCAGGTAACCATGTAAAGTTGTTTCAGATACTTTTTTAGTTTTGTCTCTCTTTTTTGGAATTTATTTCAATTTATACTTTGAAGCTTCGTAGACTAGTTGATTCGAAGGAAAATAAATACCATACAGAATCATGACCAATGCTCTGCAGAAAATAATGCTATTATCATTAATTAACCTTGTGTGGAATGTTAATGTTAGTTATAGCAATGCAATAGCTAATGCAACTGAATGAAATTTACTGAGCTGGTCTCGTATTCTTATGTTTCATATACCGTTTTTGTTTTTTCTTTTTCTTTTTTTCTTGTTTTTGTGAAGAATATCGTGTGTCCTTGGAGGTGTGGGGTTTGTTTCTTAAAAAATTCAGATATTTTTTTTTTTGATAAGTTAAAAAATTCAGATATTGATTAATAATTTAGATGCAAATATGTTTGAATGTGTCTTCATATGGGTTTCCAAATGTTTGAAGTATGAAAGCATCTTTAGATCTATTTTACATGTATCATGTGCACGGATGTGTACAAGCGGCAGATTTATCAAAATTCCAAATTGAAGAACACTTGACACAGTATATTCTCAATATTCTCGTCTATTTTGTAAGGGACACATCTGATACCATATAAATGTGTTATGTCAGAGGCAGGTGCTTCACTAATTTAGAAGAGTCCATTAAACATAGCTCTAGATCTTTTATCTCCCCTTGCTGTATCTGTTATTTTGGTAGATAGGCAAGCGGGGACAAAGAATGAAAACAGGGTTCAGGCTCCTTTGGAGACTCGAGCCGTAGGATATGGTTCAACCACCATTATGCCTTACCGACCAAGCTCATTAACATCTTATCCCAAGTTGCATTACATCTTATCACTGTTTTATGTTATCAGAGATCATGAACTGTGTTTTTATTCAGATAATTGATTATATCAAATTCACCGCATGATTTATTAAGGTACTTTCTTTTTTATACTCTTATCTCATTGCACTTCCCATATAGTGATCATAAAGGAGTGTCCCTGTTATTTAAGATTTAGTTGAGGAACTAAACTGGTTGCATGTATAACTTTATCGCTTGCCATATGAGGTGTGTTACTTTAACAAACTTGAAATTTCCATAGATCGGTGATGTTGTGGTCCTTGATATATCAGCGACAACAATTGATCAAGATGAATCAAATGTTCAAAAAATTCCATCCGCAGAGAGTAAAGGTTTGTCCACATGCACTTAAGCTACAATTTCTGTCAACATAAACTATTTATGCTGCATATCATCATGAGTATTCTTTTCCCCAAATATTTTTTCCATTGTTTCAATCCATATTTACTTTTACAGTCTTAGACTTTGATAACTGACAAAAAATTGATGACCAGAATATATGTAAAAGGACACTTATGAGTGTCAGTCTATACCCTGGATCTGAGGCATTTAAACCAAGTTAAATCTGCAACTTGATGTAAAAGCATGAGTATCCAGACCCCGCGTAGATATTGACATAGCAAGACAGGAATTATATATTAGCACTGTTGAAACATAGCCTGGACTGGTCTACAGATGCCTTTAAGTACTAAGATGGTGAGAGAATGAAAATGATGATTGAGAAACTGGTAAAGAACCCATCCTTTCTTTTCCTGGCTTACAGTGTATTAGATGTGCATAATAATGAAGATCTCCAGTTTATCAGCGTCATAGTGGTCTTAACCGATCTGATTGATTTGAAGTCCACTACAATGTGAATCTATTTATTATTTTGAATGCTTATTACATGTCTTGGGTCAGAGAATATGTGCCTGATTGGGATACGTTTTTTTACTTAGAATTATCTCCACAGGGGACCAAATGATGAATTAGAGTCACCATTGATATATCTGTACTGTACGGAGGAGCATAATGGCATATTTTTTCAGAATAAATTGTTATTAAGGACGATTCTTATATCTTCAGGATACTCAACTCAACGAATCCTTTTTCTAACTATTTGGGTGGGTTACATACTTACATGAGTCCATTTTCGCCATTCCGCTAAGGCCATAACCTTTGTTAAGCCATATGTTACTTATCTTTCCTAATTATCTCAAATCATGTTAGTTTTGGTGTTTCCATTCCCCTAGTAATTCCCTTAGAAACCACCACATCACTGTACTCAGTGGTTCAGTTATTGGCTGTTGCTGCATATGGCCAAATTATCTTTTATTGATTTTCTCACTACTCTTTAATGTTTTTCCTTTTATAGGAAAAACTAATTGTGCAAGTATCAAGATATCCTAATCCTAGAGCTCTATTGTCCTCTAAGTCTGAAACCTCTTATAAATTGCAATCTGGTTGTTTCTCCTTATGAAATGTATTATTGATCAAATTATTTCAACTGGTTCCTACCTCGTATCTGTTCTTTGCAGGTTTTCAGTTTGATACAGAAGATGGAGATAAGGTCCTTCCAGGTTTCCTGGATTCAATAAATGGAATTCAACGAGGTGAAACAAAGTCCTTTCCACTCAAATTTCCTGAATCATGGAAACAAGAAAATCTC
The DNA here is from genome assembly GCA_025631255.1 of Cornus kousa. Taxonomy (NCBI): domain Eukaryota; kingdom Viridiplantae; phylum Streptophyta; class Magnoliopsida; order Cornales; family Cornaceae; genus Cornus; species Cornus kousa. The sequence goes on from JAOTQH010000050.1 coordinate 6,443,480, forward strand.
CGTGGTGTTCATGCTCAATTTACAGTGAGTTTCCTTCTAGTTTTAAGAAATCCAAGTATCAAGGACAAAATAAAAATGACTACCTTAAGACACTAATAGATTGTATGTATAGTCATTATTTTCTATGGCCTTTTGCCATTTAATTTCTACATGCTATTTGATTTGTGAATTATTGTCAAGTTTTTGCTGGCTTGGTATCTGTTTTGGCCTGATTCACCTAGTATCAGCAAACAGTGAACTCAAAATTTCAATATATCAATTTTGACCAAATTTCATCTTATATGTTTCCTGATTTTTATGCAATAATGAAATATTAGAACAGCTTGCTTTCACATAACTTTGCTGAACATTACTGAGAAAGAGTTAAATAGAAAATGGCAGGATTGCTTCTTGAACTAGAATCACTTTTCAAATTGTTTTACTTTTTCAAAAAGCAACCAGGCTTTATTTCATTGTGTCAGTGTCAGGCCAACAAACTTTCATGTTATAGTTTTTATTGTTATGTGGATGCCATATAATATGCATTCATAGATTTTTTAGTTATATATTCCCTTTTGTGCTTCATTCATTTAGGTTGAATGTAAAGAACTATTCTATAGAGATCTACCAGAGTTGAATGACTCCATTGCTGATAAGCTTCTTCCAGGATGCACCACCCTTACACAGGTGAGGTGTTGCATTTGCGTCTCTCAATTTCATTTTGCTTAAATCATAAGATTCTGCAATGAAATTTTCTGCTACATATTCACACAGGTCAAAGAATCCTTGCTGCAAAGATGCTTAGAACTTGAGCAAACAGCTAAAGAACAAGCAACAGATAATGCCATTTTAGACCAGCTTCGCAAGGTATTTTTTATTTTTATCTTTGTTTTTCCTTTCGGGTTCTCAATAGAAGCATTAAGATTCAATTCATCTCTAGTGGCTTTTGGTTGATGCATCCCTGAATCACACTGAACAATGGTTTTCCATGGTGTATCTTTTCTTCTTTTGTTTCTTGATGCATATCATGCATGAGCATTCCATATCATATTATCATGGAGATTTTTTGTTGGTTTTTCATTCTATTAGGTGCATGCTGTCGCACTGGGCATTTCTATAGACTGTAGTTGCTTGAGAGTATGTGTAAGGCCTTATTTCTCAGCAGATCCCACGGAGATCCACAAAACAATTCTCTATTTTGGCACTAAAACTTTCAATTCAATTACTTGTTTGTCAACTTAGAGGAACTGTTCGGACCGGAAAATAAAAAAGGAATTGCATTCAATCATTACACAATATTTGACTAGTCCAATGGGGAGAAAAGTTGTTTGAAACTAAGATCCTCTCTCTCTGTATGCATTACCTATTTTACTCCCTTCTTTGCTTTTTGACTCCCTCTTTCCACTTAATATGTTACATTTTCTTGTAATTTTCAGATGATTGACATCAACATACCTCGATCCTTGTTTGAGGAACAAGGTAGGCAGCTATATGGATCCAGACTTTTGCAAATGCAGGTCAGCACGCACATTTTGCCTGTTTTCTTTAGTGCACCCAACCAGTAGCTGTGAATCCCAAAAATTTGCATCTTGTTTGCACTATGTACTAGAACAAATAAACCCTCCCTATGTCTTCTCTCCCTCCCGCTTCTTCGTCTTTCTTTTTTCTTTGTTTATTATATGCATTCTCACTCTAACACTATCTTGGGAGTAGGCAAACATGAAACTAAATGAACAGCAGTTAGCATCTCTATCAAGTCCAAAAGCCGTAAATGATTTCCTGGAAAATCAAAAGGAGAATATAACAAATGTGATAAAGCAGAATCTTGCCATTGGGGATATATTTAAACGTGAAAATTTGCAGGTACATATTTTGTATTGAGATAAACTTCTTGTCTGTTTACAATTAGAATAATTTTGCTTGATTATCCAGCCTCATAATGTTGAATAAAAATAAGATCTCCTTAGAGGAAGCATGTGTTTATATGACAATGACTATGTAAGTTGGATCGTTGTGCAGTTTTCAACAGAGGATTTGGTCAAGGAGGTTGAGAACTCCATCACTGAATTCAAACGTCATAAACAAGAATATGACGAGGAACGTGTGAAAGAACAGGTTAGTATCATCCACCTTTTAAAGAAGGGGAATGCTGTTGCTGCGCTCTTTCGGTTGCTTCCAAACCCTACCCCTGTAATGTGCATGCATGTTCAATAGCAAATTGCCGTAAAATGCCCTCTTTTGAAGTTCAAAGACAGGTGAAGGTGTTTCATAATGGTTGTACAAACCTTACACTACTAAAATGGAAGGACTTGACACTCTTATCACACATTTTTTTATTTCTAAACCCAAAATGCTCTCTTGGTGGTTGCAGTGTAGGTCCTCTATGTGTAACAGGTGCTGATAAGGGTATAATCTTCCTCTTTTTCCGAAATTCTATAGGTTCAGGAGATACTAGAGGGAGCCAAAGTGCTGGAGTGGCTGAGAGAACATGCTGAGATTCAATACACAACCAGCAGGTGAGGATGAGAATCAGAATCAGAATTCAGCATGTCTCTGAGTGATGGAAATCGGAATGTATCTGGCGGACTCTCTTGCCTCTCAGTGGTTATTTTCTCGTGCCGGAACATGTCATTGAATGGTTTCCAGTTCTTCCTGTAAAGGTCGTGGTTGAGCAGCCTGAGCTGTTATTAGAGATCACGCGACTTTTTAGTTTTGCAATAAACATAATGAAATCCATTGTTTTCCATTTTAAATGTTCGGGAAAATGAATTGAGTATTGCTTTCAGCTTTTCTGTTCTGGTCCTTCTGGTTGCATAGTTTTAATGAGGCATTTGGTTGTTAATATGAGGACATTTTGACCAGTGGATCAATTTTTGTATAGCATTTCAATTTAGTCAACCTAGCGAAAAAAAGGTCAATAAAACTAACCAGACATTTGACATGGGATCCACCCAAATACTAATCAAACATTTGATTGTTCCAATTTCAAATTCAAGTTGAGATTGCTTACATGTATTTGTATTAAATGCTCTATGATTAAATATTGGGATTTTTACTAATACATTGGCTTAAGGTCCAAATGTTACTCTAAAATGAAAGTAAGGTCTTGAAGTTTCAATTAATGGATGGACTTAGGGAATATTTCTCTAAAATGGATTCCACTTTATGCCTTATACCACACAATAATTTATATTACTACAATGATCCAAAGTAATAGATTAATCTAACATAAAAGCCTTAGATCATGAAATAAAATTACAGAAAGGTCTTTGAACAAAATATTTTATATTTTTCTTTTCTTTTTAATTTTTTCACGGTAAATTAAAATTGCACAGTAGCTTAATAAAGACTTGTAGACTTTTTTAGATAAAAGATCGCATATATAAATTAAATTTAACGAAACAGTATAGGCTCTGATACCAAAATTGAGTTGGATCTGACCAGATAGAAGCATGCAAATATTATAGAAATAAATTTAACAATTAAATCACAGAAATGACTGCCGAACCTGATAATACTCGCCATTCTATATTGAAATCTATTTATTGAAATCGATATTAATATATTATTTATATTAAATTTTATATTAAATAAAAATTGTAAAGACCCGGACTTTTTCCTCCTTTTTCATTTTCGGAGATTTTCTTTTTTCGTCTTTTTCCTATTTTGTCTTTTCCTTATTTCGTCCTTTTCTCATTTTTCGTTTTTCCTTGCTTAACCTCACTTCTAGTGTTCGGATTTGATTCTGATTTTGCATGCATTCATGAGACTTGAATTCCATGACATTGGCATTTTTACTTTTCTTGAAAAGCATGCTAATTGCTTACTTTCTTCATAAAGGGCATGAATGCATACTTTAGTGTAATTATGTGTAACTTTGGGGGTTTTAATGTAATTACTTAAAGTAATTAAATTTTGTTGGAGGGACCTTCTTGCAATTTATTTTAGAAGATATTTTGAAAAAGGGCCATTTTGCAATTTTTGGAAAATGTGACAAGTGTCACATTCTCTTTGGTGCCACTTGTTGGCAATTTGGTGGTGAGACTTAGTACCATTGATCTTTGACATTTGGAGGGTGGAGATTCACCCATGTGTTGGCCATTGATTGGTGCACATGTTACCATTGATTATTGACAAGTGTAGGTGTAGGATTTAATTTTGGAAAGGCCATTGGATTAGTGACAAGTGTAGAGCCA
>JAOTQH010000050.1:6455528-6480460 GCA_025631255.1 Cornus kousa
TTCTCATACTGTCCAACGATGGCTATCGAGAACGAGCCAGCGAAGCTTCTTTTGCCATACCTTCAACGAGCCGATGAGTTGCAGAAACACGAACCCCTAGTCGCCTACTATTGTAAGTCTCTAACAGCTGTAACGTTCAATAAATTTGAACCCTAATTTCACGATTCTTAAGACGTGTTTTGTCTATGAATTTGACGTTTTCGATTCCTAATCCATCCGCAGGTCGATTGTATGCGATGGATCGAGGGCTAAGGATTCCGCAGAACGAGCGCACCAAATACACCAATTCCCTCCTTGTTTCCCTCATGAAACAACTTGAAAAGGTCAAATTATTCAACTTTTGAATTATTATTACTCTTTAAAAGGTGCAATTTTTTAGTTCTGTTGTAGAATCTAAAACCTTTGTTCATGGTTCTGACGGCTATTGCCTTTTACTAAATTGTTGAGTTAAATTAGCTGGAAAGAAAATTATTAAATCTAACTGTGAGTGTTTGGTTTTAGATAGCCAAATAGTTACACTATGGAAATCCAATTGAAGTTCTTTTTTCTTTAATTACTTTGGGTGCAATTTTATTTATTATTTATTTATTTTTATTTTTTTTTTTTGTGCACTATGGACATCCAATATATTTTCCCCTCCCTTTGGATCCAAAATGATAGAAAATTCAAGATTTACAATTTTTATCTCTCTTATTATCCTTCCTTTCCCTCTATAACTATATAGAGCTCTATATCTATTTTTAAAAGACATTTCCTCGTGATCTCTCAAAGTTCAAGGGTTTCAATATGGAAAAGAATCTGAAGTCCAAAACTTTCTTGTATTTAAGTAGTTCAAAATGTGTTGAACTTGAGATTCAAAGCATTGTTCAACATTGTGTAGTGCTTCTACTTGTCTATGAAGCAAGGACACATTTGGAATTATCTGTGAATTTTGTGGCCAATACCAGTTTTTTAACAAACGAAATAGAAGTTCTTTCACCTAAAATAGGGGCATTGGAGAAGATAGGAAACCTTGTGATGTTTGCCTTGACGTTTTGTGATTCTAAAATGGACGTGTTTCTCTATATCTCGTGGATTGATTTAGTCGTAGTTACGTGCAACACATCCATCACCAGAAGCACCAAAAATATCTCAAGTATTACCCCCGAATGTACATGTCGGAGTGAATTATGTTGGTGCTTTGCATTGTTCTGGCTGTAGTAACATACTTCCTTAAACCCGTTGGCATAAGGCCTCTGGACATAATGCAAAGGTGTTGTGCTCAATACCTGGGAGCGTCAAAAACCTCCTCCCTGTGCTTATTTGATACCAGTAGTTTTGGGGTAATTGTTGGTATGCAAATGATAATTAACATTATTTTTTACAGACTTGAACTTCTGCCAAGGATGACCAGCAATGCAATATAAAGTTGAAGCTTATTACTGATTAGCAATTGTCTGAAATTGATATCCTCTCTATATCTACAATTCAATGGTTTCTACTTGTTCGGTCATTTTACAGGATAAGAAGTCGCTAAAGTTGGGGCCTGATGACAGCTTACACCTGGAGGGATTTGCTTTAAATGTCTTTACGAAGGCAGACAAGCAAGATCGGGCTGGGCGAGCAGATCTGTACGATAAGTTTTTTTTCTACCTCTTCCATGATACTTATTTTGCAAGGATTTGAGACTCATGCCTTGAGACATGTAGTCTCTCTCAAATTGATTGAGGTCCACACATCTGATTATGAAGCATTTTCTCTCAGTACACACCTTATGCCGAGAGGCTCCCTTTATGCTTGTGATGTATACCATGTGTAAGCCAAGTTTTGTAAATGGTTAATGGCCAGTTATGGAAACCAATTCATAAAACAATTCCCGGTATTATGTTCTTTAGCAATCAGCTTCCATTCGGAGACTTGTGAACAAGCTAAATTGTACTATTATTCAAGGAATGTTTTAAGTGCCACCGACCCCATATTGCCTAAAAGTATGAAGGTGATACGGCTAGTGATGGGAATGGGTTGGATTCAGGACAAATCCCCTTTCTGGACCCCACCTTAGGGAGGAGGTAACCATCCCCAAATCCATGGTGAGTTGCGTTGGGAAAAAATTAAAATTTCAACAGGGTGGGGTGGGTCTCTTTGTGAGATTGAAAATAATTGTTATATTTTCTAAGGGAAAATTACATATTAATCCTACTTTTCATTTTCAAAGACCAATAAGTTCTAGAAAATTTTGCTATTTAAGATTTTTAATTTTCTTAAACCAATAATTTCAAGAATATGTTAAATAATAAAGGGCTGAATGGGAAATATATATATATATATATATTACCAGTGGAGTTATGAATTTAGTTGAAAATATTTTTAAAAAAGTAGGCCTTTGTTGTTACACAATGTTCTCAAAACCGATTTTCAAAAATACATTTTACAGGTGGCATACACTCGTCTCCGCCATCCATAATGCACAGCGAATAATTACAATTTGGATGGAGTGGTGAGGCGTAGTTACTTTAATAGATAAAGAGGTCCCTTCATTTTTACTGAATCCTTTGTGGGAAGAGAGTACTCTATCCATCAGTCTATTAGCGGATATGAGACCATATGCTACAAAGGCAAAAAAAATGTAGGACTGCAGTTCCTCTTTTGGTAGTAGATGAATAATCCTTTTCCCTCATTGGCAACAAATTAAAATATAGGAAGTATTTATGAAGTTTCAGCATCTAATAGGATGTACAGTGTGCACATTTTGTATCAAGGGTGGATATAAACTTCTGAATCTTTTTTAAGGGTATCAATGTACAATACCTGCATAATAAGGGTGACTTGGGAATTCCCTGGTCTTGGACCTGCCCCGAACTGGAGTTGATTTTGCATATTTGTCCCTTAATCCACCCTACACCATTTACTGATTTCATAAACATTGTTTTTGTTGGGGCAGGCATGGGGCCAGAGTAACCCAAATAAATTAGGTTGATTGCATCCCTAGAAACAGCTAAAATACTTTTGCAGCTGATTTGAAAAAAAAATTCCCTTATCAATTGTTTCTTTGTATTCAAAGCTAAATGGATTAAATGAATAAAACAATATTGTTTTTGCACATTAAGATTTTGTATATAAATTTGCCCTGGTAATCTGTTTTATTTTTTTTTTATTTTTAGTATTTTATGAAATTCTAAATGAACAATTTTGACGAAAGACAAGTGTAGGATTATTTTTTAAAAAGAAAAACAAATATTTTATCATATACGATCCAACGTTTCAGGTCAACTATTCTTACTCCCTGTCTCCACTCCAAACGAGAACTCTAGAAAAAATCACTAAGGCTAGTCTTCATACATCTCTCCACACCAAGTCTACTGAATAGAAGGAATTTGATCCTGCTGGTACCACCCCTCCCCCGGCTTACATCCCGGTGTACATGGACAGGTTTTAACCTATATCAAGAATAGTCTTTCTATCTAATTGCTAACCACTTCCCCCTAAGTTTGAAAGAGAAGGGTCCCTTTCACAAACGGCTTCTTCGTTTGAGGTTCCGCCAGTTCATTAGTAGTAAAGATGTGATACTAAAGTCCCGGTTCAAGCAGGCATCAATGCCTTCAACAGGTGCACGTTCCTGCTGTTCCCCTGGGAAGCGAACTTCCTTATGAGCGGTGCATAAAAATGAGTACAGCTTTTCTCCTGTAACACAAGGTTTCCCCATTTTTTTGTCTATAATTTTATTTTCAAACCGTTGACAAATTTATGTGATAGTTTGTGTTAAGAATTATGCCTAACATTGTGAGGGGGCAGAATTTATGTACCTATCAAGTACCTGTCAAACTGTATGATATGGTTTCTGTTAGAGAATACATTACTCTTTGAAAATGAGAAAAAAATGAACATTATATGTCTTGTATTTTGCAACAGATAGCATAGTAGTACATTTTTTACATCATGATTTATCTTCCATGGTAGCACCAGATCATGTAATTGCCCCCTCTACTAACTTTTATATTATGAACACTTTGTGATATTGTGGCCAAATAACAAGAACGGGAAGTCATTGATCTGGTGACTTTGTGCAACAAACAAAGACAAAACAGAAGTCCTCTTATAGTTGTAAGATAGACTATAATCACTCCAATCACCATTAGTTTATATACTGATAATATCTCAAACTTATATAGATCAAAAGTCATTACAACAGAGAAAACGGGCTTCCCTTTAATAAAATAGCCAATAATGACCTCTAATCTTCCCTAGACAGACTTTAGAATTCCCACACAACATTAATAAAACCCTAGAGCTTTCCTGACTAATCACTTAATAATTTTAAAGCTTAATTACCACTTAGTTACCAAAAAAAGAATGACTCTTTTGACTTCTTGAAGACACTTTTCAGAGCTCCGTTAATTATTTGCATCACTTTGCCAATCTAGCTTGTTTTTCACGACAGAATCTAAAACTTTAGCTAGTAATTGAATGATGGGTCATGCCCTTACTAATGTTTAATATTAGTGTATATATATTGTCTATGAGATCGGATAGCTCTCTCTCTCTCTCTCTCTCTTTCTCTCTCTCCGGGCATGTGTGTGTAAAGTTAAATTTTATTTTTGTTGATTGATTGACAGTTAGAACTTGTTGAGTTTGTTACAGGAGCACTGCAAAGACATTTTATGCTGCAAGCATATTTTTTGAGATTCTTTATCAGTTTGGTGAACTTCATCCTGATGTGAGTTTAAGATCACGTTATTAAATTTTACATTGACAGGTTCCTTTACTCTATAAAGCCTATAGGCTAAAAGGATTCAGTTTTTACTAGCTTTGGCATAGTTTATATTGTTGTATCTCAAATTATATAAAGAATATTCAGTTGGCTATATTGTTTTTGATTTCATGTGCATGCCTTGTAACAGCTTGAGCAGAAGCAGAAGTATGCAGCATGGAAAGCCGCTGATATAAGAAAAGCTATAAAAGAAGGAAGGAAGCCTGAACCAGGCCCCCCTGGTGGTGATAAAGATCTCTCAGTACCATCAAGTACACCTAGCAGTGGATATGTATGATTCTGAACTCTCTAATAAAATGTTTTAACCTAGTTTGAGTGATGTTGTTATTGTGAAACTTAGCATGGGAGATGAAGTATGAGATTAGTTGCCTGTTAAACCCAATTTAAAATTACTACTAATCAACAACCACCACTGAATCTATCGTATTTGCACCAAATATAATAAAAAAATATTCAAGGCAGTACAACATGAGAAAGTTTTGGTTTTTCATTGAATTTTATTCATAGATGAACCAATTTCACTTCTGATTAACATCTATGCAATGGATTTGATGGCAAAAACTTTGATGAACATAGTTATCATCATTGTGGGTTCTCAATGCGCAGTAGTACTCAACAATAGTCTATAATGCATTAGTTAAAGGATCTACTGAGTTTGTTCACAAAAAACTGAATAGAAAATATATTAAAAGAAACATAAAAAGTTAATAGATGTATTCATCTTAGAACTTGATTAGAGAAGAGTTTAATAAATAGTTAAATATTTTTGAAGAATTTCATGCTATTTTTTTGCTTGGCAGGATCTCGAACCGAGCAGATTTGAGCCAGATACCAAACCTGCACCAGAATCTGAGCCATCACCTCAGTTCTATGATGAAGTTAACACCCATCATTCTGCGAACATTCCACCATCACCTCCATCAAATATTCTGCCATCACCTCCATCAAATATTCTGCCATCACCTCCTCCTTACCGTACTACCAGTTATACTTCCCAGGATTTTCATCCACCTCCTTCTAGCAACATATCAGAGAATTCTGCTTATTTGCAGCCACATCACCATCAACCCTACCCGCAAGAGCCTCAACAGCATTTGCCTCAAAATTTTCCACCGCAAGAACCTCAACAGCATTTGCCTCAAAATTATCCATCCCAAGAGCCTCAACATCTTCTGCCTCAAAATTATCCGTCTCATGAGATTCCCTCCTACTCATATCCCAATTTCCAATCTTACCCTAGTTTTACGGAGAGTAGCCTCCCAGCAGCACCATCTCATTATCCTTCCTATCATCAGGGCTCCGATGCTTCCTACCCTACCTCATCAGCTACTACCCAACCGAACTACCAAACAGCTGCTCAGTATGATTCAGGCAGCAGAAATGGGACTGTTTCAGAAGCTGTGCCAACTTCTGCACAAACATATCAATATGACAGCAATTACCAGCCACCAGCTGAGAAAATTGCCGAGGCACACAAGGCCGCGAGGTTTGCAGTTGGGGCTTTGGCATTTGATGATGTGTCTGTTGCAGTAGACTTCCTTAAAAAATCACTTGAACTGTTGACAATCCCATCGAAGGGTCAGTAGAATTGATAATTTGAACTCACAAAGCTGGGAGTTGTTTCTATTTGATTCCATCTCATCTTTTATGGTTTGATTTGTAAAGTCCATTGGATCTTTTCTTTCCCTTTCTTTTGTAATGAAAAAGTTGCTGTACTCTATATGATCACTGACCGATTTGGAAGTTAATAGTTGGATTGAGTTTCAGCAAACAGTTTGTGAAATGTCAATATTTTGGTTCTGCTGTGGTCTCCTCTTCTCATCACCGTGCATAGGTGGAATGCTCTGTTTTGCTGGACCATCACAAACAAGAAGTATATAATATTTCAGGACCGGATTGTGCATTTCAGTATCTGAATCAGCTTTATTCAATGTCAACAAGCTCAGTGAATAGTGGGGGTGCATCGGTAAAAACTAATACAAATTGAATTTCAGTTCGGTTTCATGTCTCAAATGTGTCGGTTCTAATTTCAATTTTTTTGGAACCGTTAAGAACAGTTCAATTCCGATTTAGTCTAAAATCGTTAATGGTTCACTGGATCGGTCATATGCAACCCTAGTAGATGGTTGCGGCACCCTGGATCGATCATGTGCAACCCTAGTGGATGGTTGCGCACCCGCTTTCTATATTAGTAATTTAAATTTGACATGTATTTGCAATAATAAAAGCAAGTTAGGACAAAATAGAATCGGGGGGAAAAAAAATTTGTCTTGAACGGAGGGCTGTATTTTCCTTGAAATTTTCTTTTGTACTCGTGTGAAATGATGTAATATGAAAGTGACTTTGCTTTCATCACCAATCAATTCAATTCAAATGTAATAAGTTAAGCAATTATTTTGGACACAATATAGTTCGTAGTGATTATAGAGCCATATATTATTGGCGGTATCAATTTGATCTAATCAAACAAATCTACGCTGATAATAACAAAGCTATCTAGGAAAATTCCTCTCTTGCAGAACCGGCCTAAGCAGCCTTCATAACCTCATTCAGAACACTAATTTACTGAAACCATCTTCAGCTTGGTGTGGTTGATTCATTTCAGAAGAAGAAATGGGAGCAAATCTCTGCGTTTTCCGGCAAACAAGCCCTAAAAGGCAGCCAAAACAGGACGCTGATCATCATGTCAACCGTGTCGGTCTGAAAGCATCCATTATCAAGTTCATGAAGCAGACATGTCCTTGCCCACCAAAGAAAAAGCAGCAAGGGTTGCACTCACACGATCGGAAGCTGTTAACGGATAAGAGTCAGCTCACTACTCTGGAGGAGTGGATCTCGGCTTCACCGGCCCTAAATGAAGGTTGCACCGCCAATGGAGGACATGACTTTCATGTTGTTAAACAATGCTCTAATAAGGTGTACCCGTCTTTAACTGAAGACTTCACCAGACTACAAGTGAAGGTTGGTGAAGTTGATAATGAAGAAACACAAGATTCTTCACTGAGCAGAAGCCAGAGTGGGAAGACAAAGAAGAGGGTGAGCTTTAGAAAACCAGAAGTTGCTCAAATAATCATATTTAATATATCAGATAATACTATGACGTTTGATTGAAAGTGGTTTGCTTTTGTTGTTCATGGTTTGGGGCCAGTTTGGAGTCTGGACTTGAAGATGTCTTGGTCCATTTTGCCACTTTTCCAATTGTTGCATTATAAGAAATAACCTCCCCCCTCCATGTAGTATATGCATTTACTACTATACTATGTCAATTCAGTGGTTGATTGTCATTTGATGATAAACTCATCAAAAAATTTGTATACATATATGGGTTCCGATCTCTTACTCAACAACCCTGAGTAAGAATTTATCCACGTTTTTTATAGTCATCATTAGATTAAATCTAACGATAAGCATTCCAAGCTCAACTCACTTCTCCTTTCCTAGAAAATATGGATTACTTCTCTTACACACATTACGCAAGAGATCAGGACACACACACACACACATATATATGTACGTACAAAATTTTGATGGATTTATCATCAAATGACAACCAACCACTGAATTGCATTGTATAGTAGTAAATGAATATGCCACTATGAAAGTGTGGATAAATCCTATTGCTCGGCGTTGAGCAAGAGATTATGAAAGTGTGGATAAATCCTATTGCTCAGCGTTGAGCAAGAGATGAGGACTCTATATGTATATATTATATGTAATATCAATGTATGTTTTTACATGGAATGGAGTAGATTGATCATGGCTGGATGGAGGATTAACAAGCGCAGTGTAATCTTCTGGCATATGATGCAAGATTTAATAAAAGAAAGTCATCGGTTTTGCCAGCCCCAAGTTTTTGGTAATTAAAATTTAATGGATAAAAATCATCACTAAAAAGGAATTTAAAAAACTTTAGCAAATAATCTTTTTAATATATATATACATATATGAAGTACAACTTATTACATTGATGTTACGGTCTTCTAGTCTAAAATCACCCAACTCACGGTTTCCAACAGCGCTTTCACACACTCCACAGTCATCAATGAAACTTCTACAACTCACTTTTGAGAAATCAAATGGGCGTAAGAAAGAGTATAGGACTATTTCATCCACTTTTAAATCTGTATGGAGGACTCTTGAGACTTTCATGAACCATAAGACTGCATTTACTGTTCTTTATTCATTCCATGAAGCAGGAGAGCACACAATAACACACAATGATGTACAGATTGAACCTTTTTTTCTTCTTTTAATTTCAACAATATCTGACCAGAAGACGTGCCTTCATATTTTACTGGGCGGCGCAATAATGCAACAAGCCCGAGCAGCAAAAAAGGGCATGATAATATTCATTGTGAGCTACTCTACCAGGCGCAATAATGCAACAAGCCCGAGCAGCAAAAAAGGGCATGATAAGATTCATTGTGAACTACTCTACTAGGTAGATGATACAGACACGGCTAAAGCTACATAATGTACACGAAATGAGCATTTGGAAATCCTTTGATCAGCTGTCCAAGGTTCCCCCACAATTAGCAACCTGTTTGCAAACAAATAACCCAGTTATTATCCTTAACATATACTCCGACAAAAGATATAAGAATGTAACGAGTACGTTAAAATGATATCATAGAACAGTCCATAGAAGGTTCAAGTACGTTAAAATGATATCATGAATACAACCTGTTTCCAAGAACTTTTTCTCTTCTATGGATTCTTACCTTTATTTTTAACTAAACCCTAATTCGTTTTCTAACAAAACCCTAATCCTCTCTCTCTCATTCTTTCTTTTTCCAAGCAAAACACAAAAAAATTAAAATTAAAATTAAAATTAAAAATAAAATAAAATTCTCATTATTTGGAAGATAAAAAATAATATTAATCTTAATTTCTTAAAGTACAGAACTACAACATCATATGTGTATATATATAATATTTATTATTCGCGTGTCCCTGCCGTGTCCATGTCGTGTCATATCCTTGTCCTGTATCAGTTTTTGTGCTTCTTAGATGAAAATTTATCAAAGTTTTGTTTTAAGTAACGAACAAAGGATTTTTATAAGAGCACAAAAAATATCCAGATTATATGAAACCTAGTGTTTGCATTACTTTAGAGACTAAAATAAGTTTACTTTAGTCATCTTTAAGAAAATCATGAATTAAACCAAGATTTTGAAAGTCTCGTTTTATGAAACAAACAAATAGACTCCTTCAAGAAACTACTAGAAACCTTACTTTTTTTTTGAAAAGTTGTTTTAAAATGATTTTTAAACAAATCAAATTTCGAGAGACTTGTAATTCTAAAGAGAAACTTAATTTTGAAGGTATTTTATATGGCTTTCACAAAACATAGAATTTAAGAATTCTATAAATTTTAGTATTTTAAGAGACGTCACAGAGGTGCATTTTAATGGTTTTAAGATACCTAGACTTTAAAAGAGCGTCTTTTAATGTTTTGAAGAAACCTAGACCCATGACTGAATTTTGGTAACACACCAGTTAAAAGTATACTACCGAGGGTTCCCAAAACATCCAAATCCTACTGCAATTTGGTCACAACAATATTTTTGCATGAGTACTTTTAGCTCTTTCTGGCTCTTTTTATGAAATGGTAGTGCAAGCATGATCATGGCATAACAACGAAGTGTGCATGCCACGACGACCCTAAAACTACTAAATAACAACAGAGGTATAGAGGGTTTCAATAAGAGATGGAGGGGTCTTGCTAGCACTCAAGCATTTAAAATCATCCAAACTGTGCTTAAAAGCAAACCAGGGTGCTATATTTTTGTAGTGTAAAAGTAGTGGATAACAAGAAAAAGTACCAAAAAGAAAATTCTGGGGACTGGTTGCATCTACAGAAGAGAGAGTTCACTTGTGCCTCTGTCACGTCCACAAATGTGACACAATGCAACTTGGCTTGTGTTGCCTCTATAGATGAAAGATACCCAATGTTTTGGGCCAAAATTGATGCAACACACGTGGGTTTCGAACTTCAAAAGTGTGCACGATCTCAAGCCTGATTCTCCAGGATTTTTTTATGATGCCTTACATTCCAAGTCTGTTCTAGACAGTTCTTAGCCTTCAAACTTAACTGTTTTGAACCTTCTATGGGAAAGTTGATCAAAGGATCGAGTTGACCATCACATGTGATAATCAAAACTGTGATCTAGGATACCTAAGGTGTCCCTATGTTATTTGATTTTAGATTGACCACTGGATCACCCTATATAAGATCAGGCTTCATCTTGAGAACTGGAAGGCTGAATATGTGCACTTGACCATCTCCTTATGAGAGACTATATGGTTATTGCATTCTGTGTGATGTCTAACAACAGTGATGTGTGGTTGGTCAAGTCATAGTACTCCGATCGTGGTCGCAATGAACATTACTCAACACTGCAAAAGGCCATGAGTATTGTTTTACACGTATTGAAGTACGTAAATTACTAAATTACCCCTATATCGAGGGTATAAAATTACACATAAACCCCTATGTTAAGGAAGGGGCAAAATGGGTTGCCTACACGCGATAAACTGTCTAAAGATGGTTTGGCTATATGCAATATAAATCAACAAAAACAACTTCTGTCGAATCATTGCTGATATAATCAGAAGGAGCTAAAAGCTAAAATTTCATATTTTTAGACCCAATTTCTATGAACATTGACTTTGGGCTAGCTCAGCACCAAATATTAGATATATCTCTTGCTAGAAGTACCCCTTATCCCATTGATAATAAAAAAGCCCAAATAATTTGATTAGGATAGTTGCTCAATTATACCACAGTTTCAACAACAAAAGCATTTGGTCCAAGTTGAAATGCTAAAAGTGCAAGAGGAATGCCAAAAAGAAAAAAGAATTTCAGTTGAGGTCATAAGCAAGGACAAGGTAATGTAAAATTTAATAAATATATAACTTTTTTCATAATTTTAAGATACTGCTTTCCATAAGAGAACATCGGTGAAGACAGCGGTTCATACTGGACCAGCCAGTTCCGTAGTGAACCCATCAGTGCACTAATTCGGTTGAGATAGTTGAAATGGAATTCCATACTATGGCAAAAAATAGTAAAGGGGCATCGCATCCATTGTGCAGTTTAAATATTTGAGATGGGCTTCCTTACTCTTTGGGGCAACAGTATAGGGACACAGAGATAAAGGAAATTGAAACGTCAACCTCAAGATGAGACCATTAGACACTAACCACTATCCTATCATTGCCATTTTAACATTTAATATTTTTACAAACTGGATGGGTCACAACATTTTTTTTATACATGCCAAAGTAATGGAAAACAAAAAAAATATCCTTTACGTATCCACCCAGTTTGTCAACCTTTTGGGAAATGATACAAAAAAATATATCCTTGTACACAACTGAAAAACACCACTCTGATGAACTATACAATAATTGGATTTATACCATCGAAGACAAAAGTAAGAACCTAAGCAACGAATTTATAAACAGAATCAAGGCTCTAGACGGAGGATCCCTTTCTTTCGATATACTAGAAAAAAAAAAAAACTAGATTGTGTAATGATGAAACGGAATTGACAATTTTATTTATAGATCATGTTTTGTTTATACTACTGAAATTATGTCGAATAAATATTCCGTGAAGAATATCCGTGTATAAAGATAAACAATAATTTTCTTAAAATTGTTTATGATAAGCACGTGTCTTATCACATATGGTTGTGTCCCGGTGTTAGTTGTATCTTATATTGGTATGTCTCTACAGTATTATATTATATCATATTCATATCAGTATTTTGTCTATGTGCATTAGATAAAAACCAAATCCCCTAATCCAAATGAGTTGCAATAAACAGCAAAAAGAATTGTCAGTGTATATAATCAAAGAGCGAGCCAGAAACTTGCAGCAACGAGAGCCTGGATAAAATTATTTTACCTAAAAATATACGTCTGATAGCAACTAACTTGAAGTGTCTCGAAATAGCCCTTTTGATTCGTCATAAAACCATCTGCAAAGCAATTTCTTTCTCAGATTATATAAAATCCATGATAAGGCAATTCTTCTACACAATAAAAAATAAGAAAACAATGAACATATACTCGTATCATAAAGATTTAATCCCTTAATTTAACTCAAGGGCATATTAGTTTTGCCAAAAAGATGAGGCAATTAATCTAAGCTGGTGTATTGGGTCCTCGTAATTGTCATTACCAAGGGTTCCATCAATATTTTAGCCAAGTCTCAAATATGCCTTCCAATAGTTGTTATCTCATCTTTGTATAGGTAGTAATAAACTTAGAATAAGGACTTTTGAACACAAAAACTTCCTAAAAAACAACGAACGTAAACTTCTGACTAGAATCGAAAAAAGAAAAAATAACTCAAAATTATTTATTTAATTCATAACTTAATATTTCAAATAAAAGAGATAACTCAACTCAACTCAACAAAGCTTTTTGTCATATAAAAGAGATAAAGAAGAAAAAAAACAATTCACAACCAAAACAACAAATTTTTATCGATAAAACAAATATTATAACACAATTCCTAATGGATGCAATTTAAATCTTTGAAGTGAGTAATGTACGACAGCATTCAAAACACAAGACAACTTGTGCTTCTAAGGCGTACGAATAAGGAGATATATTAGGGTGTTTAGATTGTACGGTATTAGAGTACTATGGTTTAAAGACAATCAGTCGCTATTGATGGTATAAGAGTATACTATGGTTTGAAGAACTCGACAATGCAATATTCTATTTGTGCCCAACATCATTTGCCATGCGCCAAATCAAGATTGGTAGAAAGTTTTTTACTTTATCCAAAAGAAGGATGGACAAGATACAATAATGTGTCTGCTTAAAGGGTAAGGAAGAAAATTAAGGGAAAAAATAAAAATAACCCAACATACCATTTCCGAAATAAATGTCCAAGGTGGTGTGTCATATTAAGCACTATACTGCATTTCCTGTTTACTGTTTGTTTAACACTATGCCAGACGGGTGTGCACATATCTACTGCTCGTCATTTCTCCTCCAGAGCGGAACAGAACAATCATTTGAGAACCACTTTTCAAATATGTTTGAAGACTGGAAGAGAATGTTAAAATGGTCTCCTTTACCATGGTAAGTCATGGTTTCGAATGATTCCCTTATCCCTTTATAGTCACTCATCAACTCAATATTTTCAATTATATTCATGTTCCACATTACCATCCAGAGCAGTTCTACAAAACTAGTTTCTTGGGAGTTCATCTTCACTCTTCACATTATGGTTACATTACTTTATAGAGTTACTATTACAGAGAATTTACAACTAATAATACACCACATTATTATACATGAAGCATAATTAAACAGTCCTGCCATGTGTCTGGAGCACTGACAGGATCAAGCTCAAGCTTTTTGACATTCTTGAAACAAGGAGAATTCATTGAAAATCATGAGAAGAAACTAATATTTCCAATATTCATACTTAAACATGAGGTTACTTTTCCACAGTCAAAATAACATTTTTACATATTTTAGTAGTATGGATCTTGGAAATAACATCCATATTCACAGTAGAGGCTCTAGTGTTTGTGTACAAAACCATATATTTCTAGAGAAAAAATTACATGCCCTGAAATGGTACGATACATATAAAGTTATGCCAAAATGCCAGGCATTACAAGTCTACTCAACTCATTCTCAAATCTCAAGCCCAACAAATGTTTCATCTATAAACCAATGAATTGTTGGATTCTGATAGTGATTCTGACCGATAACGCGGTCAAAATGAAATTCTCATAAGAACCAGCCAGTTCACTGAGAACTTGCCAAATCAAGAGGGAATCGGCCATTTCGATGAGCAACGCGTCCTATTCGGGTGTGCTCTTTTAGTTCGACCAAACACCGTGCAAGAACCACCCGTTTACAGGATAATCGGTCAGTTCCCAACAGTATCGTCAGGTTCAGGACCAGGATAATGTCGGGCCTTTAAAACACAAATCTGGCCCATTTTTTCCACTAATTTTAGTCTCAAAACAACTCAATTTGAGCCTCGCTTGCTTTGAAACCTCTAATCTCAAGATCTAAGATAAAGTCACAATTTTTGAACTTCCAAAGTTTGAAATAATCAGTGAGTTTTGAATTTATTAGCTTTTTTTTTTTCACTTGCATGTAACTTAAAAATGCTGCTTCATGGTAGATCTATAACATTTGTAGATTGATGGTGTTTCATAGCTCTGGATCTACACTTTGATTTTTCTTTTCTTTTTTCGTTTTTTGGTTCATTTTTCCAAAGTAAAAACTTTTCTTGCATGAAAACTTATAAATGATTTTTTTTTTTCAGATTTTTTTTTTATTTCCGTGTTTTAACTTTCATTTTGGAAATTTACTGTGATGCATATATTAAATTGTTATGATTCATAACTTTCATTAAAAATTTTATTTGTATTTCATTTTTTACGATTTTTAAAATTTTCAGATTTATTTGTGGATTTTTTAATTTCTTTTTTTCCGTAAATTATCATACATGTGAATTGTGATAAATATGTAATACGTTGTATCGTGCAATTGAGTGTTACAAAATTTTGATAAAAGATTTGTGATTTATTGCAAAATTCGAAGATGTCATGATCAGGAGTTAGAGAGGTGGTAATGGTAGTGTCAAGCCTTCCGACGAGCGGGACAGTGGAGGCCAGTGGGAGTGAGACTAGGGGTGGCATGAGTGATGATATTGGGTGAAAGTATGGTTCCCCAGTAGATAATGATAGGCATGAAGTGAGATGTAACTTTTGCAGGTAAAGTTGTTAATGGCTGTGTTGCACGTAGTAAAGAGCATTTGGCTTCATACAAAAAGACATATGGCAGGATGTGGGAAAGTGGAGATGTAAGAAATAGATGATGAAACATTTTTTTTTTTTTTTGATAAATAAAGAGAATATTAGAGTGTTCAATAGGGAAACACACCCAGAAAGCAGTACAGAGAAGGTTGTAGGGACCCGAGGAACCCAAAAAATCCATGATTTCATCAAAAGATGTACAAATTCTTACATCACCCACCTAAAAATACATATAATAATAGTAACTTTCAGCACCCCAATGGAAGATTCCTCCCCCTCAAAAGATCTTCTATTCCGCTCCTTCCAAAATGTTTCATTTTTGAAGGGGAGGAATCTTCAATCATCAGTTTAGTCGATTAGGCCAGATGACTGGGAGAAACAAAACAAAATCAAGAGTTGGCCAAAATAAGTTGAATTAGTAGTCATTGCTTTAATCGATTTCGGATTGAAAGGTGCCTTGCTGTGACTGAAATCTGTTTCGAAGAAAATGATATTGAGAAGGCAATTCAAACAGTTCCAAACTTCCATAGCCAGCTCACTCTTGAGTCTTTATGAAGAGGTGATCAATACTTTATATATCATGCTCCGACAGCACAAGCATTTGCTCGCTAATACTAATCCCTTTCCTTCAATTTTATTACCAAATTAACTCTTTTATACCATCGTATCAAGCATGCTATCTTCAAATTAACAATAATTGATAGGAACATAAGTCAAGTGTTCGCAATTTCTTTCTCAAAACTTGGCTTGTAATGTATGCCAATGTTGTGAGTCGTTTGTCTACAACCTCAAAAGATGACGAAGATGGAGCTCAGTGAAGAACAAGCCCGAAATCTCTCAAGACTCAATCACATGGCTAGGTATGAACCCTAATAGGCTCAAAATATTTTTTTAATCTTGTTTATCAAAATTAGGTATTTGATAATATGATTTTCAAATTATTAGGAATATGAGTCGTGTTCGCAATTTCTTTCTCAAAACTTGCCTTGTAATGTATGCCAATGTTGTGAGTCGTTTGTCTACAACCTCAAAAGATGATGAAGATGGAGCTCAGCAAAAAACAAGCC
Organism: Cornus kousa; assembly: GCA_025631255.1. NCBI lineage: Eukaryota > Viridiplantae > Streptophyta > Magnoliopsida > Cornales > Cornaceae > Cornus > Cornus kousa. The sequence continues at coordinate 6,472,148 of JAOTQH010000050.1, forward strand.
TGAAATCTCTCAAGACTTAATCATATGGATGGGTATGAGACTGTATGACCTAGCCACCTAGGTATGATCCCTAATAGGCTAAAAATATTTTTAAATCTTGTTTGTCAAAATTAGGTATTTGATAATATGATTTTTAAAGAGAGCATCGAAAGAATGGTCCATCGATCAAAATTTTGCAGTAAAAATATTTTGAAATTCAGAATGCCTCAATCGACATGTTGACAATAGATGCTTGGTTAGTGGTGCTCAGTTAATCAAATATGTGAACATGCTTTTAAAGATTTTACTTACCATGCTACATGGGTATCTCTCTCACTGAACCTTTAAACTCTTTACATAATATTGAGGGAATTTGTATTTTCTGAGAGAGATTTGAGAATCAATTTAGGGCTCTTTATAGATTACCATACTATGTGTTTCTGAGAGAATCAAAGCAAGCAGCAGAATTGAAATTATCCATCAGTTGAGTGATTTGGAAAGAATAAGTTGAACAGACATTAGTAGTTGTGGAGATCGGAAGTTAGTGGAGGAGCAAATTGAGTGAGGGGTCAGTCAGTAGATGGATCAAGGGCTGAGGATCTGGGGAGAGCTTGCGTAAGTCTGAGTCAGAAGGGACTCGGTGAGTCTTGATTTAGAATCCGGTAGCGTCAATAACCTCTTTCTCACAGGGAATTTTAAACATGTCTGGACTAGATCCCATGGATTTTCCCTTTCTAGGAATTTCTATATAAAAAATAGTGAAACTCTGCTTCATTTTATTTATTACTTTATGTGATTGAAACAAAGATGCAGTAAACAAATTAAGAATTTTAAATAAGAACTAACGGTAATTCAAAAGTTAGTTACAACTTACAAATTAATATCCATAAGACCTATTCACCCCCTTCTCCAGATCTAATTCTATCACGACCCGCCCCATCCCGTGTAAATATTGCCCGCTTTGCACACTCTCCTCTCAGTGCTCACGGTTTTCAAAACATGTCTACACAGTTAAGGGGTGTCCACACATATAAGTCTCAGCAACTTCTCTCCCAAGTAGATGTGGGACATCACAGTCACCCCCTCTTGGGACTAAAGTGTCCTCGCTAGCCTAACCCTCATGGGCTTGTGCATGCTCCCCACATTTCCGGCTAGAGATTGGCTCTGATACCATTTGTCACAGCCCACCCCAACCTGTGTAGATAGCACAATCTCCTCTTAGAGCTCACGGTTTTCCTCAAAATGCATCTACACAATTTTAAGGGGGGTCCACATATAAGTCTCAGCAACTTCTACCCACCACCAGGCAATGTGGAAAGTCACAAATCCACTGCTTGTGCTCTGACAGATCAGAGCCTTGGGTAACAGTCATTACAATCTTTCATTAGTAGTAGTAATAATAAAAAAAAAAATTCTTAGCAGAACTACCACCAACTTTATTAGACTATAGCTGCAATGATGAAGTTCAAAACAAAATGTTGGTCCCAACCACAAAGGGTGTTGGAGGCTTGGTTCAAAAACAAACATAACATTTGACATTCTTTTGCATAAAGTTATTAGAACTTTGTGTTCTCACACTTGCAAACCCAAACTTTCACCATTGCAACAAACGATGAACCCCCAAAATTCAAACTACAAATTCTCCTTTTAAATATTATAATCCTACCAAAGCAATTTGGGAGGGTAAGCCACTTCAAACACCTTAAGTTTTTTACTTATGTTCTCCTCCTTGGTTGCATGTATGGAGTTGGAGGAAGAAAATAAATAACATGCGAAGTTTAACAACTTGTGTATCAAAACATACGCTTATATAATTCAGCCAGATCATTACAACATCTGATTTAGAAAGTTCTAGGCATCTATAAAGGCTACTAATGCTACAAATATTTTCAAAATACTATGTAGAACCGTGAAGGGAAAAAAGGCTAGGACTAATCCAACAATTTCCATCATCGCTATCTATTACCCACAATCCTGACACCCCATTAAGGACGACGTAGCGTTAACTTTTACTAAAAACATAAAAATTTAAGATCACCAAATAAAGCCAAACGATACGTGCACAAACCCAAAACATGCACAAACATTTTTCAATGGCACACACCTTTCGTGGAAAAGCAATTGTAAGTAGAAGTGGAAATACTGGAAATAAATGCAACAAAAAAGAGACGCACTTGCATAAGAAAAGTGGTCGTGAACCATCATTTGCCCCCATCCTTAATCGAGTTCGCCTCTCATTTTCTTTGACAAACTTGCGTAGTGGAAGAACTTCACATTGGCCTTGAATCAAGTCCGCCATTATGGTGCAAGGATGATTAGACTCATAGACCTACAGTACAGCAACAAGAAGTTCATATGAACTCTTTTTTTATGTATAACATGAACTTTCAGCTATAATGCAAATAAGGAAGGGGGTCAGAGCAGTTATGGAATCAACAGTGTGCATTCAATTATGTGTGTTTGGGTGAGTAATCTACTTAAATTATAAAAAATTAAAATAAAAAACTTCCTGTGAACCAATTTGGCTAGAGACCCGAGAGGTCTATTTTACGAGCCAGTTCGAATAGTATCCTTGAACAAAATTGACCAATTTAATTATACTCCTATTCTATATTTCTAAAATGTTTGACAATCTGCCTTGAGAGCTTATAACGTATCCCTTGCCCAAAATTACAATTGCTCTAGTTTTGAAGTGTAATCTTGCAGGCATGCACATAAACAAGGAACATTAAATTACATGATACGTATAACAAATTTACCTCATTGCTTTCCGGGGCACAGGGGCAGCCAACAACTTCTGGCAAATCACCAGGAAAGTAGCACTGATTGACAATAACCCATTTTGATCTAGTTGTGCCATCCTCCCACATGGCCTGCAGCGGAAAGGCAAAAAATTTATATAAAATTACTAACATCACAGACTTCTCAACCAAAAACTGCTTCTCCTCAAGACAAAAAAGTTGAGTAATTCCTGTAAGAAGCTACAGAAATAATCTACAGCTTTTCAGTTTCACCATTAAAATTGGTGAGGAGTCAGATGAGGACAGCTTGACATGTCACAAGGACTAGCGTAGCCAAACAAACCAGCTTTAACTCGTCACTTGGGTTCACAAGATTGCATCATAAACCCATGAGATTGGCAAGTCAATGCTAGTTTATGTAGGCTCAAGTAAACTTGAGCGCTCTGATCACTCTTATAAAACAAATCCAAACCAACTTGAAAATGGATGAAATTCAGTTTGGTTGGCAAGCTCGTTGAGAACTTGCCACCCTTAGCTGCTGGTTTTAACTAATTGATCAAGGAGATCTTTAATGTGTGAGCCTGTGAGGTATATTTTCACAAGAACAATTGCTTACCTGAATCTTAGAAGGCAACAATTTGTCATTGTTAGAACGAAAAAGAGCATGATCATGCACTTTATACACAGTGCCATTGATGCAACATGACTGGTAGTATGTCTTCCCATCCATAACTTGAAGGACATCACCAACCCACTCAACAACATGCAAGTCGTCTGATGACCTAGGCTCTCGAGCCCCATTACTGGATCCTGAAGTTTCAATAGAATTAACTTGTCCAACTCCATGTTCATCTTGCTTAATTTCACGATTTGAAGTGCAGTGAAGAGTTTCTCTACCATAAGATCTCTCCAAATCTTTAACCATAATGTTGTTTTCTTGACATTGCTCTGATGAAATTTCAGTACCATCTGGCCCCCCTGCTTGATAATTATCTCGGGGGTTGTGAGAAGCTGGTGAGTGATCAAGTGTATTGGTAACTGTGTCAGGTGATGTTAATGGAGGTTGTATGTTTGCTTCAGAAACCAATTTCCCTTCTATTGATCTTTCATGTGAGGAGCCAGCGGGAGAAACAAAAGCAGCCTCCGAGGTCTTTATTACATCATTTCGACAAGTTCCTGAACAAGGCTTGTCATCAATTTTTTCTCTACTTGATGAAATATCATTCCCTTGCATTTCTCTTGCATTTGGCATATTTGAACCAGTTGTTGAATGCTTATGGTTATTACGAACATTACCACTGGGAGCACTTTGTAAACCAGAATTTCCATTTGCTCTTTTATCTTGCTGATAGATCTTCTCACCTAAAGTTCCCATTTTATTATCTGGAAATGACTGCACAGCAGGTGCGTTAGAAGAAACTTTTGGTGCACTTATATTTCTCGTGACACGGCCATATTTAGGGGGCAAAGGTTTCCCACTGCTTAATGTCAAACAGTTCTGGCAGTGCCACTCTCCTTTAGGGATTCCTTTTTGATTGTGAGACTGAAGACATTTGAGATGAAATCCTTTCTCACAAGCATCACAAACAAGTATGCTCTCCACCTCATTAACGGTAAGCTTGCACATTTGGCAAGTCACAGCCTTATTCATGTAATCCCTAGAAGGAGGAGTCCATGTGGGTTGCTTCAGAATCTGTGATAGTAATAAATTATGAACAATTTTGCCAATTTCATTGTGGCTGTTGTAGGGTAAAGGAACTTGAACAAAGTTCATGCCCTGCAAATGCTGATGTATTGTCGGCAGATTTCCAGATGCATTTTGAGTAATATGCGATTTGGACGTTTTTACTTGAGGGGCCACCAGCGTCAAACTTGAATCAGCAGTTCCCTGAACCTTAACAGAAGCATTTGCTGCCACCTTCACCTGTGTGTGATAATCCCCTGAAGTATTTGCTACATATATATATATATATATATATATGTCTATGATCATTATAAAATCAACATAAATAATAAACTATTAAAAGCTAATGTAAAAATGCAGAGAAGATGATCATATAACAAGGCCAAGCTTCCAGAGAGAAAAAAATAAAAAAGCCAAAGGACATGATGTTTTTGACTCAAATTAACTGTCCTAACAACTTTTTGAAACTTGCAATGTGGTATTACTGACCAGCCAAACAAGTATTTTCAAGAAAATAATTATGCATGTGGAGAGTGAATTTTAAATTGAGGTGAGACCTGCTAACATAATGATGATGAGGACGATTTTAATGATGATGAGTTTCAATACCATCAGATAAGCAAGAAGGGACTCTCAGCTGACAATAGTTTTCCCAGAAGGAGAATACCCTTCACACATGAATTTTCTGTCCTACCATTTTCCAGATAGCATATCCTTGTCTTCCCCTTGGGACTCCTCCCATAAAAATCACAAAACATATCTTCCAACATTATGGGTGATTGAGAAATCAAATGAAAGATTACCTTGAACCGGCGATGTATAAGAACCATTTGATTTTCCATCCAATCTAAAATGTTCTCTGTCAACTCTAGGCAATGTTGACGATGAAGAGGATGAAGAATCCCTTCCTATATGAGTGGAAGGCAATCCACCGGATGCCGCGGATGATTTTACTTGGCTGACAGGCAACTGATATGTTAAAGATGTAGAATTTGCTGCAGGAACATGACCTAAAGGTGAAGCAGGATGGAGAGATCCAGAAGTATTTGATGCATGACTTTGTTTCTCTGATGAGAACATTCGAACAGTGTGTGATTTCCCACGGCTTTCAGCCGCTACGCTAGATTTCATTTGTAACCGCTGAGATAAATATGCAGCAGAATGTAAAGAAAATTCCTTAGATTTTTCCATCTGAAAGCATGAGTAAAAGACAATTAAACATCAGTATGAATTTCAATTTGTGTCTCCAGTACTCCACATGAATCTTCCCTACTGGATATATTGCTCTAAATTCAGCCAAACAGTTCTTCAAATAAGTATATACAGCCTACCATAATTGCTAACAGTACATATTAATTCAGCTTCTGTGGACTCAATTGTAAAAATGAATTTCACTAACACTTCAATACTCCACATTGTAGAGTGAAAAATGACCAAAGTGAATATAAGTCGAAGAGTAACAAAAGCCAGTTCAAACCTCACCTTTTGCATTGCAATCGAACACTTCTCAGCAATCGACATCTTGGGAGGTAGAAATGCCAGCCTCTGTTCCTTCAACTTGTTGAGACCTAGATCCTCAATTATGCCCCCAAATTCCTCCCTCGGGAAAACATCCTTTGGCGCAAACATTCGACACACCTCCACCAACTTCCCCCTCGCCTCCTCCATCATCTCCTTCTCCGCCGCTGTGGGACTCCTCCCTGCCCTCATATTTCCCATCGCCGCCAACACCAGCACTATCTCCGCCACCTTCTTCATATCCCCAACCAATCCTCCACCAACTCTCGCCTTCTTTGGCAATGGAACATCCGATTCACCATCATTCCCGTTCTCCACCACTCTCTTTTCGCCGACCGCCGCTAAACCCTCAAATCTCGCCTTGCTGGATTCAAATTCCACCATCGAATCCATCTTGGAACAAACCCTAGGCCTTGCTCAGATAATAAATTCCATAAACCCAGTCCTCTCACCGTTTTCTGTGGAATTATACCGAAGAAAACCAGAGTTTCCTTTAGAAACCTGCACAGGGGGGAGAGAGAAGAAGCCATGAGTAAGAGAGAAACCCTAGAGAGAGAAATAGAGGGGAGGAATAGATAGAGAGAGGAGAGAGAAGGACGAGAGACGTTTAGATTTTTGAAATTACGAATTATTGATCCGTTAAATATATACCTTTTGCGCGGTTAATTGACGAGAGAGAGCTTTGCCTTTGCGTAAGTGAGGCCTTGTGGGAGAGGCGGGGTTGGGCAAACCGAGCAGAAGAATAGAGAGAGAGAGAGAGTTTTTAGAGAGAGAAAAATAGGCTCTTTTTTCCTATTACTGTTATAATAACGAGGGTTGCACTCTCCGGTCGTGCAACAAGTTTACGCTCTTTCTCATTTTTACAATTTTACCCTTGTTAATGAATCCTTAATTCCAATAAAGTCTCTTTCTCATTTTTACACGGGTTTGTTTTTTTTTATATGCTTGGTTCCTAATCTATTTTTTATTAATATTTTTTTTTGTTTTTCCTTCTCTATTATTGTTTTTGCCATTAATTATTTGCACACATTTTAATTTTGTCTTTTGGGGACCCAACGAAGAAATTTAATATGTGACTTTTATTGTGTCAATATCAACTTATTTTCTTAATTCACCCATAATATATGTTATGGTGTATTCAACAAAAAAACCAAATTTGATTTATTATTTGTTTTTATAATTTTGGTTTTTAAAGTAATATTATCCCTGTCTAAATTTTGTTTATACTTAAATTAGAGCATTTCGAGATGACTTAATCCAAGTATTAAAAGGAGAAAAAAATGGTTATACAGTTTTTTTTTTTTTTTTTTTTCAACGAGATACAAGTTTACTTAATTTTTCTGTGGTCGTGCATATGAAGGAGACGCCGATGCGAGTTGATTGGGATTCTATCTTGGAGTAAACTAGTTTCACCAATACCCACACAAATGGGCTGATTATCAGCTTTAAGTTGTTTACACATGTCTTTACAATCATGTCAATATTTTCTTACTTGTTTTAATATTGTTGTTTACTATTTTAATTTATATTATTATATTAATATTTCATTATTGATATTATTGTGTGTTCAATTTTATATTATATTGCTGAAATATTTTTGTTGTTAAATTCTTACTCATCCATTCACTTTTTTTTAATTGATGTATCGTTCAATTTAATAAAATAATTAATATTTGATTAGTAGTCATTAATATAATTGTTCTATTCCTTTGATCATTGTGTATGGATTAATTAAAATATTTTCTTTGTATAATTATATAAATTATGTTAAATTTTCACTAGAGTCTAAAAAGATAGTGTGATGACCTTGTGGTCGGGTGTGCTGTGGGCGGGTGCGAGAGACATTGACAGGCTACCACACTGGCGAGTTACGGGTGCACAAGTCCCACATCGCCTGGGTAAAGGAAAGGTGAAATGCTTATATATAAGTGTGCCATCTCCAATTGGAATGAGGCCTTTGGGGGTAAAGCCCAAGAGCAAAACCGTGCTGGCTCAGGCCCAAAGCGGACAATATCATATCATGTGGTGGAGTGGGTCGTTACAAATGGTATCAGAGCCAGGTTATTGTGATGACCTTGTGGGCGGGTGTGCCGTGGGCGGGTGGGGTGCACAAGTCCCACATTACCAGAGTAAAGGAAAGGTGAAGTGCTTATATATAAGTGTGTCATCTCCAATTGATTTGAGACCTTTTGGGGTGAAACCCAAGAGCAAAACAGTGCGGGCTCAGGCCCAAAACGGACAATATCATACCATGTGGTGGAGTGGGTCGTTACAAATAGTATCAGAGTCTGACCCAGCCGGAAGTGTGCCGACAGGGACGTCGGGCCTCCAAGGGGGGTGGATTGTGATGACCTTGTGGGCGGGTGTGCCGTGGGCGGGTGCAAGAGACAC
>JAOTQH010000050.1:6480762-6497435 GCA_025631255.1 Cornus kousa
ATATAGAGATATATATGTAAAATTATTGATAAATAATTGTAATTATTTATATATATGATTTTAATCGGATCGGATCAGCATAATTCATATCCCATATCCGATTTGTTAAGCTAACGGATTATCGAATTCAGATCATAATCAGGTTATCGAATTTTTTGTTCAATCCATATCCGACTAAACGGAACGAATTGGATCCGCTTCATTGCCCATTCCACCCCCACATAGACTGGGAAAGAGGGAGGTTGTTTGGGACTTGCATGTGTAGACCCCTTAACTGTATAGTTGTGTTTTGAAAAAAAATCCGAGACATCTCTCAAAACAAGAGCACCGAGAATAGAGTACAAAGCATACAATGTGGACGAGTCATGACATCACAATCTTTCTTCATTATAGTGAATCTCTGTTTGTTGGAACAGATATGAAGACTGATGGGTCCTCGACCACACCAGGCATCATCCTTTCCCAATTCCCAAAGACAATTTCGTTTAACACAAAGCAAATAAAAGAAGATGAGCATATAAAAACACGTCCTCAAACTGACCATTTGATATGCAAGTATTTCACAGATATTGCCATCAAAGGTCCTCTCTATTCAACATCCTAAATTCCATTTTTTGTGACTCCTACTCCCACATGGGAGTGAAGAATATATGAATCCTTGTCTATATCAATAACTCACCGGCACATAACATGCTATTCTTACAAATGATAGAAGATATCAAAACATCGAATAAGTGGGGATGAAAGGAAAAATGCAACCCATCAATCCAAACTGATATAAATAACTCACTAACAACATTCCTGGTGGCCACCCGAGGATCCAATCATTGAGAAGTCTAGCCATCAATCCCTTGCACCTTGCACGACATAATCATTTCACCATGCCACCATATAATCATCTTGCTCACCAAATTGAGCACAATGGATGTTTAAAGTTAAAAGCTTCATGTATATCCAATGTCATAGAAAATAATCTGGTGCCGGTTTTTTGGCAGGAGCCCCTCTTGATTCCTGCATTTCACCACAAATTTTCTAGTTCACCATAAAATATATATCATCGATAAAGGAAGCTATAGAAGGCAGAAATGCAACATGACGCATTATTGGCAGTTAAAATTTAGTTGCTAAGTCATTCAGTCAGAACTCAGAAGAGAATCATTTGTTGTTTTGGGTGGATTCTGGAGAGCTTTCTGGAGTACATGGTCAAGGACAGCTCAAATCCTACCTGATGCGGCGGTATAAATCATATATCAATAAGTGCTAAAACCTGCCCACACAGGAGTTTCCCTATTCCTGTTCAAAATTTCAACTTGAAACCTAAAATAACTCTTTTCATTCACTAAATGTGGAACCCAAGTGAATAACTCTCAATTATAGATGGCCACCATAAATTTCATGCTGCTATTGCTGTTGTTCAAGATAACCTCCCCAACCCCTCAAATTTCCCTCCGATCAGTTATAAACAGTCTATGTACAAACCTGTGGTGCTGCTTCAAACACGCGAAACTGCTTATTAAGATTTTCATCCAGCTCAAGAATTGCAGCTACATTCCCGCATCTGCAACACATCCAATAATGAATCAAAAAAGTCCACCTTTAAACAAATGAAAGAGGAAATTAGTCTAAGTTACTAAATTTACCTGTAACAGTAATTTGGAGCCGACCAGACGGTAACTATCTGGTTATTGAACATCCATTTATAACCTTCCATTACCAACTGATGGGCACGGCATATATAATCGATGTTATTAGAGTGGTTAAAATTAGTTACAACACTGCCCCCAAATAGAAACCCAGCACCACGAGGACTCAACCCCCAACCATCAACAATATCTTCTGGATCTGACCATAGGAGGTCACACATGGCACCGTCGTGGGGTACTTCTTGCTTTCGATCAATTGTTCGAATCTGGAAAGTAGGTCATGTTAACACCCTAAAAGCTTCAAATAACAAACAAAATTTCTCAAGATTACTTCCCTGACCTGGTCCAATGTGGAAATGGCAGGAGAGAGACCACCATGAACAGAAAATATCTTGTTCTCAATGAGAGCCGATAGACTGTAGAGGATCACATTGAAATTCAAAATCCATCAGTAAACACATAATAATTAATAAGTGAACCTGAATTTAGGATGTTTTGATAGCAATTGAATGAAGAATGACTTGCCAACAGCCAAGATTAATGATGATGGCCTTTTTTAAATCTATATTAACGAGATATTGTAAGGTAAAAAGTAATAATTGAACAGATGGCGATTTCGTCATGGCTTCTTATAGTTTATCCAAAATAGCAGATGTTACCAGCTTCTTCTAGGAATTACTTAACAATTAACAGTGATATTTTCGGTATACATGGCAATGGTGGCCTAGAAACTTGGTACACAATTTGCAAGGAAAACTTCAGTTAGGTTCAGTTTGTATGCTTTCAAATACATCATGGCATGGAAAAAATGAATAACAGGGCACCTGTTGAGCCTGGTTATTTAATTTTTTATTGGAAATCCAATAGAGTGTTGTGCAAAGAAGACAAAACGTAATATTGGGGTCTGACCCAAATGCAATGTACCTGATTGTCAACCTTTAAAAATCTGAATTTAAGATAACTACAGACCTGAAAACAAACTTTATGTGTACTTAATACCAGTATATGAAGTATGCAACAAGGCAAATACTAGAATCTCCACTTTACAGCATTCTCATAAATTCACCAGCATGCATGAGGATCATAAAATCACTCTCACCAATAGACTTCCCAGACACAAGTAACAACTCAAGTTTATGATATTAAATACCAAATTGATTTGACAGATATATGGACAGCAGTCATCAAGAACATTTAGAATATGAAGAATGATTAGGAGGCAAAAATAATGATCACTGAAGTGTCCTAATGTCCTACGGTCACTAGCATATGCAACCAAATTGTCACTCCGGCTTCTACATCTTCCATCAGACAGATGCACTTTGTCATCTCTAAAGGAAATTGGCAATACCTCAAGTAATCGAATATATCAGTGCAATATCTCCAAACGTTTACAGAGCCATACTTACGTAGGCACTCATCATAGAATCCGTATACCTGGAAAGAGAGGACAGCTGACAAGTTTGCAAAAACGTATAAGAACTTAGAAGTAGAGAAATCAATTAACAAGACTTAACCTGTGTGATCTGGCGGCTCTCATGGTTCCCCCTAATGAGTGTTATCCGATCTGGGTATCTTACCTGATTGTACACAATCTTTTAGTTGAAAACAACCATAACTATAAGGGGGATAAAGGAGGGAAAAGGATAAACAAATACACACACACACACACACACACATAAAAGCATTTCAATTAGATGAACACATTCATATATGCATAAACAATTAACGCTTGAAATCTTACATGAGTAAAGATAAGATGGACAAGGCGCACTAAAACTAATTACATAAATAAAATTATGCATATCAGTTATTTTGACCCTACAATCAGCAAAAAGCCCGCAATAACTTGGAGTGACTTGCATGATGATGATGGAATTTTGATGTATAAGAGCTAGAGTTGATTGATTTCAATCATTTTCATCAATAAAAACTTGGGATATTGTAGCTCAAATAAGTTTTCAAACGTTCTTTTATCATTGTTCTCAAATTCTCGCCTTGGTGGTCACTGGGTATCACGGGCAGCACGTCAGACATGCCCTGCTGCCAAAGCTGCTTACAATGTTGCACGGCATGCTTGCCACAAGAAGCTGGCCAAACACGCCCCAAGCTTGGTGCATGTTGTCGTTTTTGCAAATATCCAGTTGCACCACTGTAAAAAGCTGATTAATTCCACAAGCGTGGGAAAACTTTAATTTTACAGAATAAGGAACAGTAAGTCAGGTAAGTGCTTGGAGACCTAAGCATCGTACATTCTGCTTCCTCCATTTAGTTGTAGTTTGGGGCTAGCGCCAACAGCCTCGAGTCCCTGTTGTCTACTTGGTTCATATTTGTAGGTGTCCCCTTCACTGCCAACATGGCACATGCCACAAAAGCAAAAGAAAAGTCAAAATAGTCAAAGGCCATGGCATTGAGAAGTTCCTCCCCATAGATAAACTCAAACCACTTCGAGGAGTTCTTTCCCATAGATAAACCTCGAAATATACAAAGTCAAGGAGCTCTTTCCCATAGATAACCTGAGTCTTCGAGGAATTCTTCCCTAGAGCTAAGCCTCGATGGACGCAAGCTCGAGAATTTCTACTACATAGATAAACCTCACGCAGGACTCTTTCCCACAGATAAGCCACAGAGTCAAGGAGATCTTCCCCATAGATAAACCTTGAACCAATCGAACACTTGAGAACCTCTTCCCCCCAAGATAAGCCTAGTCACTTGAAATGCTCGAGGACCTCTTTCCCGCAAATAAGCTTCAAGTCACCTAAAATATCAAGGACCTCCTTCCCACAATGAGCCTTGTGCCACCTAAGACACTCAAGGCACAAGGAAGCCTTGAGCCACTCAATCCAATGAGCCCTAATGAACGAGTCAAGTTCACAAGCCATAACAAGCATAATAGCCAAAACCTGTTCATGAACACGTTCATGAAACTAACTAGCTGAGTCAAAATTGTTCAGTCTCAGCTCGCTTAAACACACTTAAAAAGGGAGTTTGAGCTTGGCTCGTTTGCTTCCGCATTGAGCTTTAATCTAGTTAGGCGCAAACTGTTCAGTGTTCACAAACAGCTCCTTCAATTGCAGCCCTATACTTTACAGAAAACCCAACAACAATTTCAGTATTGAACACTTATTAGTTTATTAAACAGACCCATATATTCTTGCAACACCGCCCTCAAAAACCAATGTAACATCCTATTACATCATGTTTATTACAAGATATGAAGACATATGTCACAAACCTGCATCATCTAATGCATATTATTTGATGAACCCTCATATCTTAGGCCTTTGATCAAGGTAGACTTCAACTTATTAAGTGTACCTTTCAAGGCATTTTCACACGGAATGAACATGGACAAAAACTGCAGCAAGCATAATTCACGACGCATTCTCTCAGTCTTATCTTCCACTTTTTCTCCGGTGGCTGTGAAGAAGAGGCTTGGAAGTCGCTCTCTCCTCTTCTATTTTTTTACATCATATTTTCAAAAAAAAAAAAAATCAGCATTATGTATTTGCCACCACATATTTGAAAATTTATTGTTAAGTACCATTATATATTTAAATGTTCTATTTATCGACGAGTTCAGCAGCAAATTCATGGTTGTAGTTGGCAACTATAAAGTGATCATTAAATGAACTCGCTTTGTTCATGGGTTCATATTCCTTAACTCCTATGATAATGTAATTCACTAACTGATGCTTAAAGTGGTGAAACGTTGTAGTTGGCAACTATAAAGTGATCATTAAATAAACTCGCTTTGTTCATGGGTTCATAATCCTTAACGCCTATGATATGTAATTCACTAACTGATGCTTAAAGTGGTGAAACACTAGGATGTTATATTTTACTGGGGGTGACGATTGACCCAATTTAATTAATACAAGGTCTACCACAGTTCTCTTATGTAGCAGAATTGGTTCATTCGGGTTGTACAACTTTGAAAGACCAAAACAAAAACAAAAAAAAACTGAACCTATCAAAGTATTCTACATAGATTTATTCTACTTATCCAAAAAAAAAAAAAAAAATCTACATAGATTTCTTCAATTAAGGAGGCTTCAATGTTATAGCAAAATCAAGAACAAAAAAAAAGAAAAAGAAAGAGCATAACTAGTGGAATTTTTATTTTATGTTTTATTGAGTAAATCAATAATGATGCCAAACAGTCTTTCACTGAGGCACAATTGAAATTTGTCAGGACCAGCCCCACGTTGTGTAGATATTGTTTGCTTTGCACCTTCTCGACGCTCACAGTTTTAAAACTCATCTACATAGGTAAGAGGCATCCCTCCATATAAGTGTCAACAACTTTTTTCCTAGGCGATGTGGGACGTCACAATTAACCGCTCTTGGGATTCAGCATCCTCACTGACGTGAGCCTCATGGGATTGTCCAAGTTCCCCCATATTCCAGCTAAGGATTGGCTCTGATATTATCTATCAAGATCTACCCCACGTTGTGGAGATATTATCCACCTTACACCCTCTTGGCACTCACGGTGTTCAAAACGCGTCTGCACAGGTAGGAAGCATCCCCTCATATAAGTGCCAACAACTTCTCCCTAGGCAATGTGGGACATCACAAAAGATCTCCCTACAATTTGTCGTTTGTCTAATTAGGTGAAGTGCTCTAACTAGCCTTAGTCCATGATAGTAAGAATTGTGTGTAATGTCTAGGTGCTTGCAAGGGTTTAATTGTAACTCAAAATATTTCTGTAATTTGATCTAGACTAGATTTTAAAAATAATAAGAAAAAGAAAAGAAAGAAAAATGAAAAATGAACAGGAACAAATCACCAAGGATTCTATTGTAACTATACAAATGGTTCTTCCACTTGATTCATATTTCTTAAGATTCAGGTGGGGGACTTCTATACCTTGCACGAGACATATCTTTATGCTTACACAATAGAATAAAAAAGGGGATGACATGTCAAATACTTGTACTTCGACTTATAATCCTAGAACTTTTCATTTTTTTTTAATAATGAATTCGATTTCAAGATCACAGATCAGCTCAGCAGATTTAGAAAGAATACTAGAGGTCAAGAAACAGCAGGGTTTAGGGAACAAAATAGGTAGTCTAACTGAATGGTCTCCACGCAAGATAGTAACATTTTGGGTTCAACTTTGATCTTGTTAATAACAAAGGCTAGGAATCAAGAAGGTTAGTGGGCATATTTGCCTCACTCATGATTATGGGCATTCAGAAAGATCTTTAGATAATTGTTATATAGTTTTGATACAGCAAAACAAACACTGCCCAATGAAGAGTATTTTTATACAGAAAAGAGACATAAGAAAGTGCCTTGCAGATATAAAGATGACCTAGCTACAAGATTGCCTTAAATGCAACGCATCTTTGGGGATTTTCATGAGCTATTCAATTGGCTCTTCATCAAAATCGATCCTATAAATTTACAAAAGAATAATCAAATATACAAATGAATAGAACTGGCTAATTATGATGCTCAGAGATATTTGTTTTCCAAACTCCTTTTCCTTTAGATGGCTTGACTAGTTTGGTGACTTGACCAGGTTAATGATCCCCCAGGTCTTCTAACAGAGCATGGCACACACTTTACATCAGCACGGATACCAAAGCTACAGTAAATCAAATGAACTACTAGGGGAAAGCGTTCATCTTGCACATGTACATTAAGAAAACAAAGTACTGCTGGAAATGTCTAGAAATTTCTTTTTAAAGAGATGTAAAAGATGAAGCCTATGAAGTAAATGGTCAGAATTTCAGTTTTTTCAAGATTAAAAAGTAAAAAAACCTTCTGAGCACATATGCAGATCTCTCATTAGATGAGGCCTACTCATCACACCCAAACAAAAAGATACTCATTTTCTGTGAGAAAAACAATATATAGCAATACCTTCAGAGCTAGTAGAAGCAGAAATGTCTCGACAGAGTAAAATCCTCTGTCAACAAAATCTCCAAGAAACAAGTAGTTAGTCTTTGGACAATCACCTCCTACTTTGAAAAGCTCTTTCATGTCATAAAACTGCCCATGGATATCACCACATATCTACACAAAAAAACAAAAAAGGAGCGAAATAACATAAATAAATCACAACTGTTACCGATATCAATATTCAAAACTAACAACAACATTATATAGTTAGAAGTAATACCGGAGACATAAAAGATCTTCAGATATTGATGAAAAGCAACTAATAGGCAAGAAGTTCAAATTAATGACAAAACAACACAAATAACACCAAAGAGAGATACCCTGTCAGTGCTTATTTCAAAGAAAAAGAGGGGGAAGAAGAAAAGAAACTTAAAATCAAAGGAAGTAATGTGTTTTGATCCTTAAGGATAGAACATCCTGTTTTTCCCGACTGATATGAAAGGTCACAATGTATCAATCAAATCTCCATAATTCATCTATCAATCCAGTCTGATAACTGTGACATGTGGTCTCTACATTTTCCAGAAAATAGGAAGGGATTTGTTGACAAATTTTTGGAAAGTTTCATTACATTGGTGAGGGGCTTTTTTGTATGCACCAATAAATGTAACAATACTAAATTAAACTGACAACTCAGTCTAGTTGAGTATGCCATCGCATAACCCAAACTTGAATATGCAATCATATATGTCTATCTTGATGCCTCATAGAATATATGTTGCAAGTTAAATTCAATACCGCCACCATTTCCAACGGAACTTCAGACATTGATTTGAATCCAACAAAATGTTTTATAACCCAAACTTCAAAGCAAAAAAGGTTCATTAACCAGTCAGAGAGACTAAGCAAACCAACCGGCAACCACATATCATATTGTCTCATTTGCCACATAAGCCTAGGACAGTCGTGGACTTCACTTTACAAGCAATCCATGCAGCATCATGCTTCTACAAAGAAGGGATATTTGTATGGGTACATATCATACACCAATACTTCTTTGATATGCCTACCTGCATGCCTGATATTTCTTAAATGCACATGTATATTGAAATATAAATTTTAATTTTAAACACATCCCCAATGTTTCACAGATATTCGTGGAAATGTGTTTGCCATGCCTTGAAAATTAACATGTAATCCTTATAACACAAATTTAGAGTATTACTATAAGACAAAACGAAATGAGGGTCACTTGAATAATTCAAAAGGACAATATGACATTTATGACAAGGGAACATGATGTTGATTCAACTCACAAATATTTCATGCAACACAATGCTAGTTTATTCACATGAATGTAATATGTTGAGCTAGAAACTTAGCATGTTTATTAAATACACAAAATGATTGATTCTCATGACATTGATTTATATATTTTTTGCTGTATCCCTCCCTAGCCAGTAGCCACAACCGATTTTCTTCAAAATTTGTTGACTCTTGTATTAACATGTTTGTATAATTTTATATCCATGCCTATGCTTTCACTGGAGCAACCTAATTCTGTAGAACTTAATTCAGTGAAACTTGGACAAACCACTACAAAACTTGATGCCTGCTCATTGAAATGAAATAAAGTGGGGTTCTTTAATCCTAATATAGGTTCATGTTTAAACATGATAAATACTTTGAAGCAACCTGTTTCCAAAAAACTTCCCAACCTTGTAATAGGCTATTCTTTAAACCTGGCAAAGTTTTCAAACTCCATTAGGTGTATCTTGCATATGCAAAAGGAATGTTTATCACTTCAGAGATAGAGTCAAAATGCATACATTGTGAGAAGCCATTATAAAGTTATAAATACTGAAAGATGTGGTTAATTACTTCAAGCAATTACTTGTTGGTAAAATGTTTTCGAAATTCCCCTATATTCTCCACTTACTTTTAAAGTGCGAAACTGGATAGAAAGATCAAGGAAGTGAACCATCACAATGATTTTTAATGCTATAACTCCTAGATATTCAAATTCAACTAGAAGCCTTCACTATAAGAAAACAGAAAATTGATGCATATAGAGTATAGTTTTCAATTGTTCAACAAAAAAATTTAGTTCATTCTTTCTAATCAGTCCCTATAAAGTTCACTTATTAATACCTAAAACATTCAAAACCAAAAAAATTGCCACTTTAAAATTATCAATCCATAGAATTAAAACTCATATAAGGCCATAGAGAGGGTTCAAATTGATAGATTTTCATAAAACTCATTATCAATACTTAACCCTAGATCAATCCCACAACAACCCAGAATCAAAACAAACCAAAACCTATAAAATTAATCCATCAATAACCAAACTGTATTTATACATAATATAAGCTCACAATAGAAATCTGACTTACAGTGACTGGTGCGTCGACCCTTTGAACGTTGCTCTCTTCAACAAGGATTTCCATAGCTTTGAGGCAAAGAGCCTTGACCTCGGACTCCTTCAAAGGCTCGCACTTCTTCAGCTGCTCTATTTGCCTGTCTAGGTCCGACATCATCTCAGTCTTCTATCTCTCGCTACTTTCTCTCTCTAACCTACTCTCTTCCTCGGACCGAAAAACAGAGAGAACAGCCGATTTGGACACGACTCTCACTCTGCATCTAAAAACTGCCTCTCCTCCCCCCACTTAAATTATACTGTATACACACACATATACATATATATATATATATATATATATATATAAAATAATTGTTTAGTGGTTCACTTCTTCTTATGGCCTCTCTTTCTCTCTCTCGCTGTCTTGGGGTTTTAGCAATTCGCGCTTCTGCCGCTTGATTTTTGTTGTATTTCTTTCTTTCCTTTTTCTTGAGTAAGTAAATTAATAGTAATCTCGGGTTAAAAAAATATATTAATAAAAATTAATAGTAATCCCCATGAAATTTGTTATACTGCAATTAATATAAGTTATACACTAATAACTGCTTGTTTTGGGTGGTTCATTCATTTTTTTTTTTTTTTTCTCAAGTAAGAATGAAATTACTGACTTCAATAATTTAAATTTCAACCCAGATTTACTTTTGTGAAATTGTTTTATTTAATTAAAAGTTACATACAAATTCCACGACTGCAATAGTAAATTATATGTTCTACTGATGAAATTAGGTGAAAAGGATAGATACAGAATCGCAGTGTAGTTTTTCAGGGGGGAAAATACATACATACATACATACATATATACATATATATAATCAATCTCAAGAGATAAATCATGGTTTACCTAGTTTGTTTCTTTTTTATTTTTGATTGAGGTGGAGAACAAACAATATGTCATCTTATCTATTGATTGTCAAGGTCTTGGGTGTTTTGTCAAACTATTGCATGATCAATATATATACTACTATATAAATGTCCATAGCTTTCTAATTTAAATACATTTTTAATAATTAATTAAAGACATATTTAAACTTCTGTTTGTTTATTGTGTTTTTTTTTTTTAAGGAGCTGATATTCATGGTCCATTATTATCCTCTAACACTTCACTTTCTCTTTTGTTTAAAATAAAATTACAAAGGAATTTCTAAATTATAAAATAATTGATTCTTACACCTTTAATACCATAATTGCCCTTCCTTAAGAATTCTTGAATTTCAATACATCCATCTTCTTTCAATTATTTAGCTTTCACGCATCATTTTAGTTTAGATTGTATACTCCGTAATTAATATATATATATATAACAT
This sequence comes from Cornus kousa, assembly GCA_025631255.1. Classification (NCBI taxonomy): domain Eukaryota; kingdom Viridiplantae; phylum Streptophyta; class Magnoliopsida; order Cornales; family Cornaceae; genus Cornus; species Cornus kousa. The sequence goes on from JAOTQH010000050.1 coordinate 6,491,988, forward strand.
TCTAAAGGCCTAATGCATTTAAAGGATTGTTTAAAATCACCTATATCGTTAAATTTGGTACCATCTTACTTTACGCAATAAACAAACAATAAGTAACTTCCCAAAAAAAAAAAAAAAACAAAGCAATAAGAAGAGGTTGTCAAGACAGGAGAAACATATCCATCATGGTATGCGGTCATAGTAACTCCAATGCGATGCAACGGAATGAAGTCTGTAATTATGTATCAATTAAAAAATGGATAAAACTTGTCTATTTATCTAGGTCATCCTACTAATTGCCGAAGTGGTACAATTATAAATGCACAAATAATGTGTAATTATAAAAATTTAGAAAGTGATAAATAAGGAAATCAGAGAGGGTGACATAATTTATTACAAAAAAAAAAATTATTGTCCTTATTTATCATTTTCCTGATTTTATAATTACAGAATTATTTGTGCATGTATGAAGGGACCACATCAGCAATATGTAGAAATGACTTACAAGTGAGCAGACAAGTCTTGTACGTCCTCAAAGAAATCGATTATTGGTGAATTTTTTTGACCTCATGTACAAGGCCAAAAATGCATAGATATGTAATTTTTTACAATAAAGATGAAATTTAAGTGAATTTTAGTGATTTATGTTGAATTGTTCAATACTATTTATATAAGTATTGATTTATTTATAAATTGTAAGTTGTTGTCTTTATTTTTTTTTTAAAAACACTAATTATAGTTTTTACTCGGGATTATTACAAATATAGTTTTTACTGGGGATTATTATAAATATAGTTTTTACTAGGGATTATTACAAATAAATGATACTAATGACTCATATTTACCATTTAATGGAGTTAAAGTCTCATAGTTTCGAAAAAATGAAATTAACTAAAATGCTGACGTGAATATGAAAAAACACTGTTTACTCTCTCACTAAGGTACCACTTTTTATACATCAGGTACTACTTTTGTTGGGCATAGAGGTACCACTTTTATTAACATAAGTATCACTTTTTGTGCACATAAATACCACTTTTTATGTATCAGGTATTACATTTTTGTGCAACACAAAAAGTGATACCTAATGACAAAAAGTGGTACTTGCATGCATAAAAAGTAATATCTCAGTGAGAATAAACAGTGTTTTTTCATATCTTAATTTTTTTTAAAAAAATTATGAGACTTTTACTCCGTCAAATAGTAAATATGGGTCATTAGCACCATTTATATGTAATAATATACTAATAGATTTTATAATGTAATAAATAAATATCTTATTCCATTTATATATAGCATGTGAGAAAAGAAAATAAAAAAGTAAGTTAAAAATATATATAATACAAATCAAAGCAAATAATGCGAAAAAGTGATCTAAGAACCCTAGCGCTATTAACAAAGCTTTCCAAAAGAAAGCCATTTATTAGTTTGGAATTCTTTAATGCAAAACAAGTTACTGGCAGGTTGGGGTGCTTTACTTGGGTTACATTTTAGACGAATCCAAATCAAGGCAAAAAATGATCATCAGTCATAAGAAATCTATATAAAAAAGAAATAACCAAATCGGAAATAGAAAGTACTAGACAAGCTTCATCAAGGAAACTTTTAAATAACCTAGATATTCTTTTAAATTCTTCTAAAACCCAATTCTAGATTGTAAATATCTTAGATATTCTCTCAAAACCCAACTCTAGAATTCTTAGATCGATTGGATAGCCAACACTTGTATACATCTCGTTTTATTTATTGCAAGGCACTTGGTTTATATATAGGAGTGGGAGCAGATTTGCTCCACACCAAACCACTTCTAATTGGTGTTTCTAGATACTGATGCCACTCACTTTATCATCCATTTCGACATTTCGATACTATTGTGTTGGTGTGATAATTTTGGTGAGAAGTTACGGAATATTTTGCATGATTTTCTTACTGACGAATCTAATAAAAATATTGGTAATCTCCTACCCTCCAGCCTTTGGATAATGACTTTGTATTTATGGGGTATTAATGCCTCAACGGAGGATGATACTTAAAGTTTATAATACGCTGACAAAGTCCTCAAGCACTTCAACAAATTTTTTTGTTTTTTGCTTTTCATCTTTCTTTCTTTTGTTTTTTTATTTTTTTATTTTTTATTATGCTTGCTTCAAGTTTCAATGCTTGCTTCTTCTTTTTTTGCTCCAAGTACCTAATTGATAAGAGTAACAAGTGAGAAAATAAAAATAAAAATAAAAGTAAAGACAAGGATCAAAAGAGTACTAATTCCTATTTTAATTCCAAATAAGACCATTAAATCCCGGCAACGGCGCCAAAAACGTGGTGTGTGCAATAAAAGAGTGTGTGAAAGGTGGCCACCATATTTAAAAAAAAAATAAAAAATAATAACCGCTTAACACTTACACTATGTTGTTTGAAGTGAGAAGAGTCCCAAGAGATTTGAAGGTTGTTAGAAATTAACTTTGGATTAGTAGGTAGAATGAACAAAAGAGTGGGTTGATTGGTTTAATTAACCTACAATTGAATTGAAAGCATGTAATGCAAATTAACTAAAGTAATTAAAGTGTAGAGAATGAGAGAGAGGTCTTATGGCATAGAGTTCACCACTAAGCTCCACCTCTTAAACAACTAGCCTTTGTCAATTTAGAGGGATTCAATGTTGCAAAACAAGTGTGTGCTACCAATTGAAACAAGCATGGATGACAATAACAAGTGTGAATTGTCTACTTAAGCTAGTGTGTAGTACAAATCATCAAATTAAGGCATTAACCATTCAATAAACCAACAATTGATGCACACATAAATCTAGAAAAATGTACTACTTGCAATCATAAGCATGGACCATCAAACAACAAGCATGGATAGTCTACCTATCTAGGAATTTAAGGGCAACTAAACTATCATTACACTAAGACAATGAAATTAAACTAATTAAACTAATTGTGTAGAACAATCCATCAAGTATAAGTATAATCCATCAAATAAATCACAAGAATAATCAATAAACACCATGCATTGACCATTACTAAATTCATAATTCCAACACACATAGACATGCATAAAATTTGTAGAATCCAATGTAGAGACATAATCATCCATTTCACCACACATAGACGTATAAAAAAAGTGAAAAATTAATTGGAAGAATTGATCCATACAAATCATGTAAAACTCAAGATATACATAATCATAAGGTCAATACATCATTTACAACATGAATCCCCTAAAAATAACAAAATACTAGAGTTTAGAGGGCAAGCATAGGGGCTATCTGTAGCCCCAAGAGAAGGATCCAGCCACTCATGGATGTGGTCTTGCAACCCTTAAGGGCTATCTTCAATGAAATCTCCATCTTCTTCCTCTTGCTTTGCTCAAGAACCCCAATCTATAGAGAGAGAGTCTCTAGCTAAAAAAAAAATAAAACTAACTAACAATTCTAGACTAATTGTTGGAACAATTGTGTAACCCTTTACAAATGGTTCAATTTGATTTAAATATCAGCTCTTTTGTGTGGTATCCAATTCAGAATATGGCCTTCTAATTGGAGCAATCTCACAGCCAAAAGTTAGGTGGAGTTCTGGCGCGTTCAGGAATTAAACAGCTCACTGCCAGCAGGATTACGATCGATCGAGGACTTCTGCGATGGATCGCCAACTTCAGCGATCGGTCGAAGATGACGTGGCATGTTTATCTTGACATCTGGTAACTTTATCCACTAAGCTAGCATCGTCTTGAATACGATCGACCGAGGCTCTCGGCGAATGATCGCCAACTTTGGTGATCGATCGAAAAGGGTCTAGTGCAGTTTTTTCGACGTTTTCCAGATTTTCTTCTTGACTCTAAAAATGGCTTTATAGGATGTTTTTAGCCCGTTTGAACCTTATTGACCTGAAATAGACAAAAACAATAATTAGAATTAAAACGGGAAAGTAAGATAGATAAATGGACTAAAATATCATAGTTTATGTGCTAAAATGTGCAACATTTAAGTACTTATCACCTCTTTTTCTTCCGTGTGTTTCTATAAGGGAAAGAGGAAGGTCGAGTATGAGGTGTTGAATGTAAGCACAGGGTGACAATTACACCCACAATCCGTTTAGGAAATTTAAAAAGTTAAAAAAAAAAAAAACAAAATTTACTTAGAAAAAAAAAATGTATGTTATTCAACTAAGTTCATATTTAAAATTTTCTAAAATCCCACGAGATAAGCTGTAACTTGATTCTGAAATTGAAAGTCAAGCGATCGTGCTGTCATGACATAAATGAAATGGCTTTCAATTCACCTATTCAAAAGCGAACAACGACGAATCTCATTATATACAATGTTAGTGGTGATAATTGGCGTTCTCAACATTTGCCGCAGTGATTGGTTGTGGAGCATCTTTATGATTCCGTCTCGGGTCTGTAAATGGATTGAAAGGTTTCTTTCAAATTAAAGATCAATTTGAAATCCTTTTGCTAAATGTATTACTTTCTTGGAAAGAGAGGGAAGAGAATTGATCCCAAATAGGGATGGCAATTTGACCCGCCCCCACGGTTACCCGCTCCACCCCGCTCCATTTTTGGCGATTTTGGGAGACCGTTTAGCTTATTTAGGCCCGGATGGTTTGATATAATAAAAACCTGCGCGGGTTTGGTGCGGGGGTAGGAGGAGGTCTCCCCGCCCCGCCCCATTTAGATAGACAAATTACTTATTACCTTTATTTCATTAGTATATATATTAAGTACCCTATATAACAATATTAAAGTAATAAATGAATTTGATTAGAAAGAAAGTTGCAATGGTGAAGAACTGCAGATGAGGGGAAAAAAAAGAGCAAATATATTTCAACAATAAATAAATTATGGTCTGGGCAGGGCGGGTACCCGCGAGAGTAAAAATGTTAAACGGAGTGGAAAGTCACCCCGTTTTTTCGGTTTTGGGCGGTGACGGGGGCGGGGTTTTTAAACGGTTGCGGGGGAGGGTACACCCGCCCAAACTCGCCCTCGTTGCCATCCCTAATCCCAAACACTTGTATGATGAGAACGGGTGCGACCTCACGTTTGATTACTATTGTTGGTTAGATTTAACGGTTGTCAAGTTTGTTTGCAGTAGATATAGTTTGTATTCTTCGTGTATTACGTAGGAAAAAACTTCTGTCAGATGTCGGGATTTTACTCTTTATTGCTCGACTAGTGTGATACCCCTCAGATCCGAAACGCGGGTTGATCAGGCCCAGGCCCAAACCCGAGGGATATTAAACAATTAAAGTATGTAAAAGTAAGCACAGACGACAAAATGAAATATTAAGATAGAAAACCGAAAGAATTATTAATTATAAAATCCTCCATATGAGACTGAATATTAAAATTCCAATCTTCCAAAAATATTTCAAAGTTACAACTCGGGAATCCACTGAAGGACCCCTAATTTAAAGTTCAACTGAAACTGAAACAGAAAATAAATAATACTAAAACCATCGAGAGATGTCC
>JAOTQH010000050.1:6497535-6507828 GCA_025631255.1 Cornus kousa
GTTATTTTCGAAAGATATTTTAGACTGATATTTGGCCAAACTAGTGGGGGTGTCAGTGATATTATCCCAAAAAAAAATTACCATTAGTTGAATTGCTTACATGTTAACACTAGGCATCGACCCAACTAAGGTCTGCCACACTGGAATTGTTTTTATTTATATTTTTAACTATATATATTTTTGTTAAAATTTTAAAAATACCCCACTCAATTTGTAAAAATATTTCACTTAATATTATTGCCCCCAATGAATTTTTTATTTTTTTTATCCAAAAAATAATTGTCTCTCCTTTTCACCCCTAACCCCTCTCATACCCACAAAAAATTAAAATCCCATACTTGTTACTCCATTTTAAAAATATTTATCTTCAAAAAAATTTTATTTTTTAACGACTCCCCCCTCAAATATTTTTTTTTTGGGTCTCTAATTCCATTTAGGATTTTGTCAAATGTTTAATTGGTCGAGGAGTAGAATTCCAGGCAACTCTTGACGGTGATGGGAAAAGGTCTCTCGCTCTGCCGGCTTAGGTTGTAAAATTACCATGATACCTATATACTTTATTAAAATATATAGTACTAAATATATGAAATAAATTTATTAGAGCGCTCTTATTATATTAAACCTCAACACATGTAGTTATATGAGTTTTCGAATGGTTTAAAATTTTCAATAACCTATTTAATTTTGTAAAAAATATGTTAAATTCTCAATATTAAGCATGGAAACTGCACAATATTTAGAATAAATAAATTATAATCATGCTCTTTAAAATTAAAATAACATCAAACAAACTATAACCATAAGTCATGGTATAATCTTATGACAATATTTTTATAACCTATAGCAAATAACATGATAATTATTGCATGTCTCAAAATTGATAACAGGTTCCACGTACAAAGCTTTACATCATAGCACTATTTAGGTTTCATTTTTTTGTTATTTTTATTTTTTGGTATTTGGCAAAGGTTTAGGTCGAGTCCATCAGGTAAGACATGTAAAATAAGTTATCGAAAATTGACAAATAAATTATTTTTGTTATGTTTTAATATATATTTTTTTCGTAAATATTTTACGACAATCAAACACTATAATTTTAGCCAAGGAGCCTAAAAGTAAAAATGAAGCATTCTTATTCTATATTATATTAGCATTCTTATTCTATATTATATTGTTTTTAATTTAATTTGCAACAATTATTATAATTTATTATTTATGAGCTCGGTATTAACTTCAAAATATAAAAATTATGAGCTCTTCTTGTACTTTGGGTTGCTTGACTTCCTTCCAAATTGAATTCGAATTTTGATTCAATACCAATCCATGAATAAATTATCCATCCCTGCCAAAATATCGAGAATATTTTATTTTATTTTATTTTTTGGCGAGTGTAATGTAGTAATCACAAAATTTATAATACAAATTAGTAGTTAATTAAGGGGTAAAATCTTAAAAGAATAATTAAGTATTTAAGAAATAATATAAATGAATATATAATCCAATCTGAACCGGATATATATGAATATTGAAATTATATTCCTAATTTGAATATGAGAACTAAATGACTGAAAACTATATACACGTATAGGGTTGTCTACAAAACCTAGGTCATGGGAATCAATCTCCAAGCTTTGAGAGAGAATTAGGAGGAGATCATAGGATTTGCAAAATTATGAGGTAAATAGTATTCTATATTTTTCTACTATAGTTGACATGTTTCTAGCCTATAAATTAATCAATTATGCATATGAACAATTATGATATTGTTTATTTAATTATGAGAATTAAATTAAAATGGTTATCAAAATAGGTTACTCTTTTTTTAGATTTGATTATTTAACAGAAAAAATAATAATAATAAAGAAAAAAAAAAAAACAACAACTTTACTTTATATCATCATTCTCAGAAGCCTACAGAGTAAAAGTAAGAGAGCTCAAATCGTGAAACGGTCATCAGCAGCCAAACAAAGCCTAGCGTCGGTATCCCCTCCTCCACTTTCTTCTCAACCAAAAATTAGGGTTTTTGTTTGTTTGTTTGTTAAATCTCTGCAATTTGATGCAGCGATCTTACATCATATATAAGCATACGAATATACATATCCAATTATACACGCATATGCATATATTAAATATATGCATATAGACATATGAAAACAACCATTAGAGTTCATGAAAGGTCCAAGTTTGATGCCGTGTGTATCACGAATAAAGCTTTAATGAGTAAACGACAAATCCATCTATTATTGTTAAAGAGAGCGTCGTTGATACGACGACGTTTGTGGATTTTGATTCTACTTTATCGCATATTATTGAAAAAAATATGTACATACAGTCATATATATAGTTTTTTTATGGTGTGATGTAGACGACGACGACGCCGGACAAACCCAGCCGGTTGATGTGTCGCCTCCCATCAAGATCAGTCTAATTCCCCTCCTTCGATTATCACCTAAAACAGCGATTCGATCACTATCAAACCCCCAATTCTGAGGTAACAATTCGCCTTCAATTTGCATATGATTGTAATTCATATGTCAATACCCAATGATTCTGATCATCTGAATTCTGTTCTAGCTCTTTCTTTTAGATCTGCTATGCGATAAGCAAGTTATATATATGGATGTATGTATGTTGTTGTAAAAGCGTTAATTTCAACCCACAATTTACCATAATTTGAACCAGGTCTTGCATTGCTTCTGCTAATAGAAGTTTGTGTGTGTATATATATCTAAAAACACATCTCTACGAGAATTTTTCCAATTTTGTTGCCACCATGTGCACGATTAATAACTTCGCACCTTCTTCCAATTTCCTCCTCTACCCTGACCAAATTCGCAAAAGTATCTCTCTACAGAGGTGAGTCTAAATGAATCATCAGCTCTTATATTAATAGATTGCTTCATCCATTAAACAAAGAAAATCTTCCGTTTCGATATAATCTGAATAAGGGGTTTTGATGGTTAGATTTAGGGTTTGTTCGTCCACATTGCCTTATTTAATCTCTACTATCTCATGTTAGATTTAGGGTTTCTTCAGCATTTTGATAAAATTTGTTATAAGCATATTGTGGCTTGAAGTTAGTTATTGAGCATATTTATTTATATATATATCTATATATATATGTATTTTATTTTATTTATTTCTTTGGGCTGTATTATTGGGGGGTGAATTGGCAATACTAGTTTTCCCCTTAATTTACATCATTACCTTCCTGTTGAACATACAAAATGGAGGTTTATGAATGTTTTTCCTTAATTTACATTCTTATCTTACTATCTAATGGAATCGACAAGACTAATGGTCTGCCTCTGTTATGCTCATTGTTGGCTATATTCATATAGCCAGGTCCAACCATCCAAACCTGAAGACGGTTGTCGTGAGTAGCTTCAAGCTAATAATATAGAAGTTCTTTTACTATGTAACAATGCGTATAGTTATTTCTTACTTACAAGAAAAGCACATAAGATTATTTTTTAGTTAAATCAGCTTTAGAATAATCTTTTGTGTCTTTCAGATCAATGGCATCTTCTGCAGACCCATGGGTCAGGGAATATAACGAAGCAGCAAAACTTGCTGATGATATTAATTGCATGATATCTGAGAGGAGTTCATTGCCTGGATCAGGACCAGATGCACAACGTCATTCATCTGCTACACGGAGAAAAATTACAATATTAGGAACCAGACTTGATAGCTTACAGTCTCTTCTGTCCAAGCTCCCTGGCAAGCAGCCCCTGTAAGCCTTCTTGATCAATTTTACTGTGTATAAAAAAGATCTTGTAAACTAAATAAGTCAGAATGTCATATAAAATTTTGTCTAATAAAATTGAGATTAAGCACAAAAAAATATCATGAACTGATTTTTTTTGGGTGCTAAATATAAATGGAGAACTTCTTTCCTCTCATCACTTAATTTTACTCACATGCTTAATTAGATAATCGCATAGTTTATTTGAAATTAAATACTAAATGCTTGATTAGATAATCACATAGTTTATTTGAAATTAAATACCAAATTGAGACAAGATCATTTTTTCTTTTCAAGTCTTCTCTTATGCTTGCTATGCTAATTGGCATCCTATGTACTTTCAATTCTGTTTACATGTTTCTTGAGATTTAATAGATGCTTTTGTACTTATCAAAAAAAAAATAGATGCTTTTGGCTATATCATGTTTGCAAATAAATGTTGTTCTCATCAGCTGCTTAACCACACACACACACACACACACACACACACACACACACACACACACAAACACAAACATAAACATTTACCCTTTCCGAAGTATTTATCAAACACCTTTCTCTTTGTCTCTCCCTGTGTGGTTGCATGATGCATGTGGGATCATGCTGTACAATGAACTTTCATATATTCAATACACATATACAAAGGTTTATATATATAAGCAAGCTTATTTACATGCATCAATGTTAAGAATACTGAAGAACTACAATTGATATGCTCTAATTCCTATTACTTATCCAAAAAAAAAAGAAAGAAAAAAGAAAAAAAAAGGATATGCTCTAATTCCAATTGAGAGATAGAGGGGATCATTACTCAAGGCTTTGATGGTCCAAAATGCATCTAAATGGGGTAAATAGATATTGTTCAATTTTTAACTAACAATAACTTATTTTAAATTCTAGTAACTATATTTTGAGTCCTGATAGAAAGTCCGTCAGTCAGACTACTCTGACTGCTTCACTGTGAGTGGGGGGCATGGGCCCACCACTGATGTTAATAGAAAGTTATTCTACGATGAAGCCTGTGATCCGTGCATGTACTGAAATCTTGTACTACTTGATTGCATCAACATTGATTGTTTCAACATTGATTGTTAAGGCTGGTAATGAAAGGGTGATATAAGAAATTAGATTTTCTCCTTACTTGTGTATGCAGTGGTGTTGAAGTATTGACCTGTACTGAGATGTATTGCTGATACATACTGTTGCTTGCAGGGTCTCTTAATCCACCTTTCAGCCTAATACATATTCCAAGTAGAAAGTTATTTATCAACAAATTATCCCAGGCTTTGTATGAGTTTACAGTGTTTTGTGATACATATTTGCCTAATTGTTAAGGATCCACTGAAACACAATCAATGCAGAAGGCCCACCGACCAAGACTCTCTTAAAACTCTTGTTTTGGGAGACAAACACATATTGATTGAAGTGATGCTCTTAAATCCACAGGTCGAAGTTAAAAACACATTGGTACAAGTTTGGGATGAGAGAGAATAAGAGAAGTCGTGTGTTTGTGGAAATGACTAAATTCTGGCAAATATGTCATGCCGGTATCCAGAAGTTTCATCTGCTAAATATGGTCTAAGGATTGTTACATAAGTAGCTAGATATATTTTTTTGTAAAAATCTTTTATAGGCCTCATTTCTTAAAATCATGTTCTCTTTTTTTAACAGTGATATTTAGTCCCAATTATTTTGGGCTGGTTATGAATACTGCTCCATTTTCCAATTTGAAAAACACCTTACCCCCAGTCTCTCATTTTTTATTTTTTATTTATTATTATTTTTTTTAATGTTAATCTCACATGGGACTCCCCTTTGGAACCCATGGTCTCAATGTTCTGTGTTAAATATCAAGATCATATCACCATATTGGCACTCCCCTTCTTGAAAGGTCATAAACATGCTGATTTTATATATATATATATATATATTTCATTTTTTACGTGTAAGCACTTTATTAATTGAACTTGGTGGCTGCACAACAATGATCTGCAATGCAGAAGTAATGTCTGGTTATCTGTCTTTGGTTGTGTATTGAAGCATCGTTTTGTTATACTACGCAGATCAGAGAAAGAGATGAACCGTCGGAAGGATATGCTCGGAAACTTGAGATCAAAAGTAAACCAGATGGCCTCCGCATTGAACATGTCCAACTTTGCCAATAGGGACAGTTTGTTAGGGCCGGATATTAAGCCTGCTGATGCTATGAGCAGAACGACTGGCTTGGACAACCATGGCGTTGTTGGTCTTCAACGACAAATTATGAAAGGCAAGCTGTTCTAACTTCTTCAGAATGAAACTTTCCTTGCTTGTATCATAAAGGTTTATTCATAAGGTATTCTTTTTGGGTGTTCATTTGAAGCAGAACAAGATGAGGGGCTTGACAAATTGGAGGAGACTGTGATAAGCACAAAACATATTGCATTGGCTGTAAATGAGGAACTTGACCTGCACACTAGACTAATTGTACGCGTTTTTTAGTCTATTTATTTTTGCTGAGTCTCTGTTGTTTATTGGTTCATTTATTTGTATTTCTCCTTTCTTCCTTGACCTTCTCATCATAAAGTATTAATTACTAAAATGAACTGAATGATGTTTATGCTTCCTCACTCTTCGACTTTGCAGGATAACCTGGACCAGCACGTGGAGGTTACAGATTCCCGGTTACAGGTGACACTCCTCCCAGTAGTACATTTCTTTTGGTGCAAATTCCTCTTTTTTTAACTAGTGTGTGCAATTACATTGTGCTCTTGATTGTTAGAGATGTGCCTTCTATATGAAAATTCTCAAGCATTATTAGTATCCTTCTATCCAGGATGATGAAATTGGGATTTGGAATTTATTTACCACGTGAAAGAGTTTTGAAACTCAGGAGTATATTGACCCAAAATCAGAGGAATAATCTGGACTAGTCAATAATGGATATCATTGAGGAAAATGAAAGAAAAGAAGAATAATTAGACTATGCTATAGGATTTCAGTTCTCTTTCTTTAATGTTATCAGGAAGCGACGAAACACATATTTATCTAAGAGTGCAATGCACCAATCTTGATTCGGGATAATTTATTATTTGCAATAGCTCCTTTAACCTCTGTATTTTGTATTATGATTGAAACTTTAACCTACATAATTTTTTAGATGATGCAAGGTTGTATCGGATAGAAGATTAGTTCATGCAATATATAGGACCATGAACATCTCAGACACAAATAAGGCAATTAGAATGGAAAATTGATCATCAGCAGAAATTTGAGCAGGAAGCATCTCTTAAGATTGTATGATGATGATTTAGGAAAAAAAGATTGTATGATGATGAATAGTTCTTTTACACCATTACATTATCTGGCACAAGTCCTATCCATTCAGGTGCTAGGAGTAGGAGGGATGGGTTGGGCAGTGTTAATTTTTTGCTTTATTCGTACAAGTGCTCCTCATGCTTGAAACCCCAAGCTCCTGGACTTTCCAAGTAATCATGCCATTTGCACCAAGTAATTTTCCTATGATCATCAGCCACCTTAGACCAGGTAACTGGCTTTGTTAATTAGATCTTTATCATCAATTAAAGTCATGCAAGTACATCCACGGTGGGAAGAAGTCGTTTTAGCAAGTCTCATTAGCTATCTTTAATGGTTTTGGCTTTGCAGTTTAACTGGCCAATATTGAAGGAAAAATAATGATAAAATATAGAAAGTAACTTTTATTTCCCCTCTTTAATGAACTTCAGCTTGGGGCTTAGCTGGCATAAATAAAATATAAAAATGGAAAATTTTATAAATTTTTGTGATTGAACTATTGAAGCCCTTTCTTACAAAGTTGAAATTCGGATTCCTGCTGGGGAAGTTTGTTGCTTACTTGTTTAATAATATATCATGAATGAGCACGTCCTTTAAGTTTTTGTAACGGCAGTTGCTGGGAATCACGACACCCATTTGAATGTCTATTAGTTTTTCAGCTGATTTACCCTTTTTGTTTCATCTTATTGTGAAAACAGCGAGTACAGAGGAACCTGGCAATCCTGAATAAACGCACCAAGGGTGGTTGCTCCTGCATGTGTCTGCTTTTATCAGTCGTTGGGATTGTGGTTCTGGTTGTCGTTATATGGTTGCTGATCAAATACTTGTAATGCAAACAATAGTAAGCGTTGTTTTTGTGCGCGTGTGGAAATGGCTTTAAGTACTGGTGTTGCTAAAACTCTCTTATTTGAATTCTATAATTCCCTTTCAAGGGGAGGTTTGTGCAATGGATTGTGGTGTTGAACCAAACTACTATTGTATTACAAATAACTAAGTGTCATTGACACATGGAAGTGTTGATATCTTCTCGTGTTGGCTCTCCATTGTTGAAATGCAAATGTACTTGGCACTCACATTTATCCATTGAAAAAACTAACAGATCTGCTTTTGGATCTACAGGTGATACCTCTAAACTCCACATCATTTAGCCTTTCTGTCAAGACACTGAACATATTAGTTCTGAGATAGAATTGTCAGCTTTTGACTTTTCAGCTAGACCAATTTTAAGCAATTTTATCATTATTATTGTTTCCTTCCAAGTCAAAAGCAATCTTATAAGCATTCTTGAAACCATCCAGTGCACCTCAATCAGTGTTTTTATTTTTTTATTTTTGGGTGGTGTCTGAACCCTTGGTTCGTCCTATATTGTATTCAATATGTTGAGAATGGTGCAGGAAGAAGATGATTGTGATTCTCATTCTAGTGATTGATTGGAATCATGAAATGATGCAGGAATTGAATGGTCAATTTGGGTGGACAAGTTTAAAAGTCAAAATAAAATGAGTTTTAAATGAATTTCTTCAAATTATCCCTGTTCATAAAAACTAATTAAAAAATAATAGTGACATATACTTGTCAATTATATACTTAAAAAAAAAAAAAAAAAAACATATATGAAACACCCATGATCCAGTGGATTATTTGGATCCTGGATTAAGCTTGATCCATTTCATGCTAATTTATATGTAAAGCCAACCCAAACCGCAGCAGATCCTCTAACTATCATTTCAAAATTCAAATTTTAAATAAAATTAAAATATAAAAAATGAAAACTGTGTCTTCCTTTTTTTTTTCTTCCTTCATATAACAATGTACACAATTAAAATGTTGTTTTCTAAATTTGAATTCATTTATGATATTTAAGTGCACAAGCAACATCCAGTATACATGTATTATGTGTATACTAGGAGATCTCAGAATAATCAAGTAGAATGTGGAATTCCCTTCTAAGTTGATCTCGGCTCTTTCAGGTGCGTTGTAGAATACAGGTCCTCGAGAAAATTTTCAATCACAAATAAATAAGGAATAATCCTGATTGAAACAATACTCTCTTTAGTACTAAGTATTTGTTCATGTTAAGGGACAGACAAATTAAGAAGAATGGGCATTGGATTCTTTTTTTTGGGTATACTTATCTTTCATTATATTGCCTGAAGTAAAAAAAATTTATGAGTAAAACGGTAAAATAACACACTAATATTACCAAGTTGAATGACAGTTGACACGGTAATAGCTAAAATTATGAAATATAAAGAAATCTATTTGAAATATTGATAAACTTTGTGGGAGCTAAGTGGAATTTACTTACTTTCATTTTTAAGTAATGGGCCTTAAAGAATACAATAAGTAATCAGAACATAGTTTGCGTCTGGGCCTGAAAGGCCTAGCGACTTTTCTGGGCAGTGATACAAGCCCAGAAAGCTAACTTAAGCCCTAATCTTGCTGATAGCTCTTTGTTGCTAGTAATGGAGATTCAAGAACTAGATACTAGTGTATAGTTATATGTATTTATACACAATTATATGTGTAATAATAATAGCTGAAGAAAGAAAAAAATGGGGATAGTGCCAAAGGAGGCAATTGAGGTGATTGCTCAGAGCATTGGTATCACCAGTTTGTCCCCAGATGTCTTGCCTGCCCTCGCTTCCGATGTCGAGTACCGTATTCGCGAGATCATGCAGGTACGAGAATTATTTCATGTTCAATCTCCAATTTTCTTATACAAATTCCCATTTATATACATACACACACAATTATATGCATATGTATGTGTAAATGTATACGCGTATATCATTTTTTTGGAATTTCAGGAGGCTATCAAATGCATGCGCCATTCGAAGCGAACCATTTTGACTACAGACGATGTGGATAGTGCGCTTAGCTTAAGAAATGTGGAGGTTAGATTCTTATGTATAACAATGAAGTTATTTTCACGTTGGTAGTGCTAATTGATTTTCTCTTTCTTGTGTTAGTATTTGAAAAAAAAATTGTTCTATTGTTTTTTTTTTCCCCTGTAATGTTTAGGGACACCATTCAAGATAACTTGAATTATGGTGTTTCCTGTATTGGTTTTTTTTTTTTTTTTTATTTGTGGTAATGTTTTGTGACAACATTCAAGATAAATTAAATTATGGAGTTTCTTGTGTTGGGTTGGTTGGGGTTTCTACATTTCTTGTATCATTTCATAAAAACTTTTAGAGCTTGTTTCTTGATGCTGATTGCTGCTATATATATATATATATATATATATA
>JAOTQH010000050.1:6512123-6525702 GCA_025631255.1 Cornus kousa
AGTCATCTGTGTTTGATGGTACAGACAAACTGGTTCATTTCCTGCTTTTGTAATTGTATTTCTTAATTTTTTTTTTTAATTCCTTAGTATTTTGATTTGATTCAATTGATCTAGGATTTCTTTGCTCTGGTATCATTATTGATAATAGTAAATTAATATTATGTTTCAATTTTCATTGCAGCGCTTGCAGTGCCTCCCGACAACAAAAAATCCGATTACAAAGAAGATGGAATCCCTGTTGACATTAAGTCACCCATTAGGCATGTACTGTCTCGGGAGCTCCAGGTATCTCGAATATTGTCCATTATGCGCAGATTCTTCTTGTTTGTGGAACATGTTTATCTGGAATTTCCTCTTTGGTTGCTGTGCAGCTCTACTTTGACAAGATTACGGATATCACTGTGAATAAGTCTGATTCCACTATCTTTAAAGAAGCACTAGGGAGCTTGGCAACTGACTCAGGACTCCATCCATTGGTTCCTTATTTCATACATTTCATTGCTGATGAGGTAATCACGATACCATTTCCAGCAACTAATTCCGAGGGCACTATAGCAATTTGCTTGTAGTTGCTATTGTGCAACACACAATGATATGCTAAATGTAAGGTTCAAAAAGATCTTGAAGATTCATTATGAATCTTAAAGATGTAAGAAGAACAATATTGTCCTGGAAGATAAATAGATGCACCATCTAGCACATAATATTGTTCTGGAAGATAAATAGATGCACCATCTAGCACATATGATATAACACAGTCTAAAAGGTTAATATTGGCCTATCACATTAGCTTTCTAGGATGTTATGTAATATTAGATAAAAAATAGTAAAAGAATAGAAAAAATAAATTAGTGGTTCATAGAAAGCTAAATTGATCATCATTGTTGTCTTCATCTCTCCAACATCATCTTCCTAAGCACCATCCTCATCGTTTCCATTTCCCTCACCCTCACTGCCCATCATCATGTCTTTTCTTTCCCTCATCCTGTCTTTTTCGCATCCTGATTCTACTCTTCTTCATGATGCTTCTCCAGTCCATTATGTTATACCATTGCTGAGCATTGGGTGGCTAAGGTGGAAAATGAAAATTAATGGGTTTTCAGTTCGGTTAAGCGCATTTTCAAGCACCAATTCTTCAAATACTTTACGAATCTTTTGGTATAAGTGGCCTTTTCAATGGTACAAAAATATTTATACTATGCTTTATATGTAGATATTTTTGATAGGTATACCATGGGTTATACATTAAAGGCTAGATCTAATTATCACTACCAACGAAATAACTTGTATAATATAAGAGTAGGTTTGTTTAAGAACACCACCCAAAGGTCCCAAATACTTGGATATTGTGATCATTGTTACCTAGGTCATCTTTAGTTAATTTGGCAGATTCAACTTGCACTTGACCGATTCTTTGAACCTTGTATTTAACATATTATGGATGAAAATATTTTCTGTGATGATGGATTGATGTTTTTATGCAATTATATCAGGTTACGCGGAATTTGAATAATTTCCGTATCCTTTTTGCTTTGATGCGTCTTGTCGGGAGCCTTCTCCAAAATCCAAATTTACATATTGAACCTTATGTAAGTCTACTTTCAGTTTGTTGAATTGAAATGTTTATGCAAATGCAAGTGTAGCTAGAAGTACTCAAATGATATTTTTGCGGTCAAACTATAGTAATTTAGTCCACTTCAACTTGCAATGTTAATGAAAAGCTGTCAGGCAAACTAGTAGATGGGCCTACAAAAGAAAGATTGTAGATCCATGAAGAAGGCTTGTTGGTCTTTGTTATTAACTATTTGACTTTTGTTGATTGTGGATTCTAAAATAATGTAGCACCTGATATCTAAGTTTTGCCCAGGCAATGCAAGTTGAATCTGCTAAGATCGAAAAGTTTCTATCCTGATTTACTTTATTTTGAAGGTTGACTGTACCTGTTTCTAACGAGGTTTTGTTTCTTCAGCTACATCAATTGATTCCGTCTGTAGTGACCTGCCTTGTTGGCAAAAGGTTAGGAAATAAATTCTCTGACAATCATTGGGAACTTAGAAACCTTACAGCTAACCTGGCTGCTTCAGTATGCAAGAGGTGAGGATTCACTTTTTATGCATATACAATTATCTCAGTTAAGGGAAACGTGATTGTAGGAGTAAATAGCAATCTAGCTTGATTAGAACTCTCCCAAGTGAGGGCATTCCCTACACAGACACAAACACACAATATATCACTATACCACTTAAAAAGTTTTTCCCTCCTCCTTGGCTCTTCTGACGATATGTGATCCTTTTTTACTTTTAAATGGTACATCAGATGGTCTCACAACTTTGTGAGATTATTTATATGAGAGAGTGAAAATGATCACTTTTGGGCAATTCCTGGTTATCAGTTTTCAATCTTTTCTTATGCACAGATTTTGATCATAATGATTTACTGCTCCACCTTTATCCAGTATGTGTTTCACCAGTAGGTTATACGTGAAGAGATTAGGAGATTAGCACTCACCTCTTAGGTAGTCAGACTGAATATCATGTCATCTCATCCACACCATTTAACTCTTGCAGATTCGGTCATGTTTACCACACTCTCCAGCCACGTGTGACGAGGACTCTGCTCCATGCATTCTTGGACCCGACGAAAGCATTGACGCAACATTATGGTGCAATTCAGGGGCTGGCAGCCCTTGGACCTAGTGTGGTACTCTTTGTTCTCTAGCAGTGGAAAATAGAATGTTTACTTAAGTGATCTTTTCGTATTATTCTTTGTTTCCCATAGCCCGCGGGGGGTGGGGGGTTTGTACTGATCTTTTTCCTATTATAGATATTATCAGAAGGGAAGCTTCTATTTTTCAAATCAAGCCAGAAATATAGTTTAGAGAACTCCCTCTCTCTGTCTTCCATTAGCAAGCGAGTTTAGCAGTTAGCAAGTTGGTAAATGAAGATGGCACTTAAGTTCTGTGGAATACTTAAAACAAGGTCTAGATTATGAAAATGCTACAATGATCTTTAGTGATGCATCAACAACCCTTTCCCCATAAGGCTGGGAAATTTAAAAGAGAAACCCTTACTTTTCATACTATGGCTGTTTTAATTTTCTATGCGGCCGCTCTAATTTGAATCCCTTTTCTCTTCATCTACCTTTGAAAAGCCTTCTTTTACCTCTAATACTGTTTTCGTACCCAGAAAAAATATTGCCTATTCACATCAAACTGCTTCTTGTTGTATTTGTTTCAGAAATTGTGTGTTACTTTGAGCAATTTACAGTACTTCTTAACGACTGTTGTAGGTTCGTCTTCTTGTATTACCAAATCTTGAGCCGTATTTGCAACTTCTAGAGCCAGAAATGCAACTTAATAAGCAAAAAAATGAAATGAAGAGGAACGAAGCTTGGCGTGTATATGGGGCCTTATTGGTAAGTTTTATTTCTAATCCAGTGGGAATTTTTTGTCCTTTTTTAAGTCCGGTAAGATGGCTATGCAACAAAACTAACGAAGTACTACACTTCTTAGTGTGCAGCTGGTTTATGCATGCAAGATTGCTTCAAGATGTTCCCAAGTCTGCTATCTCCGTCGACACGTGCCGTCTGGAAGAGTAATGGAAAAGTCCTGACTGCAACACCAAGTATGACCTTCATTTACTTGCTTCCTCAGTTTACACATAATATGTGTCTTCTATTTGTTCACACAGCAAGAAGTAATTATACTGCCAAATTTAATTAAATGCCAATTTGAGGTTGTATTTTGGATTAATTTCCCGAAAGTACTCCTTGTAGCCAGAAGAACAATTTCCAGTGGTCAGTTCCATACATTAGCCCATGTGCATGTGTTTAAATGTGTTTCAACTTTCAAGAGTTTCTCCTGCAGTTTATAAACTTCCAAATTGTACAGATAATGTTGGGCCACCTTCTATGTTGTAAGTAGCTATGAGGAGGAATGGCCAGTTGTCTAGCGACGAACTTTAGATGCCTTTTTAAAGGAATTAAAATGATGCAATTGAATGGGTCGAGCATGTTGAGATTGACTTAGCATGAATTATGAAACTATTAGTTCGAAAGCGCCATGGTTGCTCAAGGCATGTGCAAGCATGGTGCTAAGCAGAGTTACACGAGTGCTAAAAACTGTGATGTTGACGTAACACAATCACCTAGGGTAATTTTGAAAATAAGGAGGAATGACTTATCGTTGCCAGTAGAAGGCCGTGTTTAGAAGAAAATTTTAGTATGCCCCTCTCTGATCTATTACATTTCTCACATCTCTACCTTTTCGTATGCAATCAAGATAAACGTAAAGCAAGCATGGACAACCTGATGCAGCAGCCACCGCTCAAGAAAGCAGCCATAGACGGTGCAATGGGTGTAACGAACTCCTTGCCAGGAGACATCCAAGGAGCGACTGGTGTATTTTCGAATACTCTAGGTGGTTCTGATGCTGGTTTGCCATCAATGTCGCGGCAGTTAACAAATGAAAACATAGCAGGAAGCAACGGCAGAAGGGAGAAGTTTGGTGGTCAAACTTTAAAGAAATCCGCTGTTATTGCTCAGGCTTGGAAGGACATGGATGCTGGCCGTTTTCTGCCATTTCTATCTGAATATTTTGGTGAAAGCATGTTCTCCTTTATGCCCATGCCCGAGTCATCTTTCTTCCTGTGATCAAATGGGAAAATTGGCAATTGTTGTTGACCAATCAGTGTAAATTCTGTAATTGTTTTGACATGATGATAGATGTTAAAAGTTAAAACTGGTGCTTCGACAATGCATAGATACCTCTGGAACTTATTGGCTTACAATTGATTGTACTAATATCAAGATAGAAAGTACCATAAAATTTCTGAGACTCCCATGTATGCATACATGAAATACTATTGGATTACTTTTCGAGCTCAACTTTTTATGGTTACCTGGACAGAGTTCTGATAGTTTGTAATGGAGTCGTTGATTATCCTTTATTTTCTGTTGGGTGTAAGATGCAGTGCTTGGGGAGACAATTCAAACAGAATATTTTAGCAACCTTACAATTGGGGTGCACATGGTCTGGTTCTAGGCTAATTTGGTACGAACCGTTCTCAACTGTTCCTTGAAACTTGGAACCGAAACACGGTTCTAAAGCAGTCATAACACTGGCACAGAACATATTTGAAACATGATTTCAGAAGCATAAATGAACACCAATTGTAAACTTTTTGCCTCATGACTTGAGCCCGGGCATTCAATGAGGAGATGGTGAGAGTGCACCTTTTGTTTCTACGGCTAAAGGTGTGAGTGGGATCACCCTCATGATTGATTTGCTCTTCACAAGATGACATGAAACAAAACAACTATCTAGACATGAACAAAAGCAAATAGAAATTGTATCAAATTGTCACTTAAAATCCTTAACATCTTCTCTTTGATACCACCATGTGGTAATGGTCATGGGATTTATGTGATTCTTTTCACACTTGGTGCACTGTCGAGACGGGTGACAAGTTGGATCTTGAAATTTTTAATGAAATAGGTATTGTCAAGAAAGACGGCAAGCCCTTAGTTACCGAGGCTCTCATTAGAGGTAACTCAAGCTTTTGTAACTCATTGAGTGGCCCCTTCAATTTTGAAACCGCTTGGAACGAGAAATACTTTCCCGGACATGTGATACTACCTCATTCGAGCCATCAACTCACACAAGTAAAAATATTTTACTTTAGTGGGCCCTATTACTAAATGTCAGTATTTAATCAGTTGGTGATATTATATCATTAATACAACAGGATCAACAAATTATTTGAGAACTACATTTTCTACAAATTAATAAATTATGTGAGGATTACATTTTCTACAACTTAATTTTAACCCATCTCGCGTAGCAGTACGCACGTATGCAGGGTGAGTTTATTTCCATCTTTCTTTCTTTGGGGAATTATGATTCTAGTTCACATTGTTCCTCATACATTTAAATTTAGTATTAGCCCAGACGATCGATGGCCTGTTATGTGCTTACCAATTTTGATCTGGAAATCCAAGTTCAAGCTCAGGATTGATCTCAAAGTTGACAAATGAACATAACTTGACAAGCAGAACGTTAACACTCATATTTGGAATCAACTCGGGTTCAGACCAACCAACTTTTATTTTTTTAAAATTTAAAAAATTCTGGTGCTCCTTTCGATAAGACTATAAGAAATCCCAATTTTTACCATGCAAGAAATGTGATGGGTATTTATTCCTACCTCAATTGGTCAAAATTATCATTCCTCATCAATCACAATTTTGTAATATTTTATTTATTTAATTTTGAAACTAATTTCTAAGATGGTTACCAGACAATGGTATTTCAGTTATTTTTGTTGTATATTATCATACTCTAAAATTCCTTCTGAAAATTAATGGACTGCATGTAAAACAATTTAACAGGAGAAGCAAAACCTAGGAAAGAAAAAAGGCAACTGACACAATAAGAATCAAGACATTACACAACAGAAATGCCAAACCCAGCTCCCTCCTAAAAAGGAGGGGAAAATTAAGGAAAAAAGAACAAATGAATAAACAAAACGAGGGCAAAAGAGAGGGAGAGAAGAAAAAGGGTTTAGAAGAAGAGCTTCCGTGAAGGTGGCCTAGACGGAACTGTGGAAGGTGAGGTCGACGTGACAGGTGATTTCTGGCTTTCTTGGCCTCCTTTCCCCTTCTCCACCAGGCTTGATCCCCTTGGGTCGGTTAGAAGTGTCTTCTGAAATGATTGTGTAAAACCAGTCGCGATGATAGTCACATGGATCTCCCCATTGTAGCGCTCATCCACAACAGCACCAAATATAATGTTGGCAGAAGGATCAGCCAAACTTGTGACAACCTGACAGTGTTAAAAAAAAATTTAAAAAGTATACACATCTTGATTTGTAAGAAAATTGTTGTGGAAAATTAATTTATATAGAAAAAAAATTACTCACATTTTGATTTGAAAAAGAAAAAAAAAAAAAGCAAGTGAAAGTTAATTTATAATGAAAAACATATGGGATTGTATGCTCCACATTTCCTACATCTTTTTTATTTGTGACGTAATTTTAATTTTGTTGTAAATTTTGTGAAAATCTATCACAGAATCACAGACTTGTCATAAAGTTCGCCTAAGAATTAAATCAATGAGGTTCACAAGGGTACAGTAACTTGGTGCTGTGTTGGAAAGTATGGGAAAAGGTACAGGCACGAATTTAGTGTTTATCTAGTTCTACCTGGGGTTTTAGGCATAGTTCATGTGTAAGAAAACCCAATGAGATCAATGGAGTGCAAAATGAATAATTTAAACATACTGCAAATTTAAGAGGGGAAATGGAAAGAGAAATAATAAAAAAATTAGCAGTACCTGAGACACCCTGTTGACTTCTTGCAGAGTTATATCCTTCCCTCCAGTGATGTTATATACTACTCCAGTAGCCGATTGGATTGATGATCCAATCAGAGGAGCCAGAGTTGCTTGCTCAGCTGCTTCTTCAGCGCGATTCTTGCTGGATGAAACCCCCACTCCAAGCATTGCAGTTCCGGAGTCCTTCATGACTGCCTTTACATCTGCAAAGTCCACATTTACGAGTCCAGGTATCTGTATAAAGTAAACAATACCTCAATCTTCAAATCACATGGGTCAGCAGAATAGGCAAATTCTAGAATTTCACGTTGAATAGGGAATATTTGTAGAAAAAAAAAAAAAAAGGTACAACAGCAAGATTCCCTACTGCCGATTAAAAGTAAGGGCAATGTCACCAGACTCACCACACCAATATGGCCTGCACTAATCTTGTCATTTTATTCAACCCAACCATGGGAAAAGGGAGTTGGGTCTAGGAAAACACTCCCGAAAATGTTGAAAAGCCAACAGCTATTTTGGGGAGAAGATCATCAATGTTTTGAATTGTATGAGAAACAATTTACGCTAAATAAAAATATAAGGAAAGTGACTGTGTTGAGACGACTTGCTATACTTTGCATATTCACGCATAATTGGAGAAATATTCACCTCTCACTTACTGTACCACTTCCATATTAAAATGCCCTATGGATGCTAAATTTTAAAAAGTCACCAGGCCACGTATGATTTGGAACATCTAAACAAGGTTAGAAATTCATGTCACAAAATTATACCAAGTACAGCCAGTGGTCAATGAATGGGAAGATGAAGAAAAGACTCACCGTGATTATGTCTGAAATTCCTTGCACTCCTTGGCGTAGGACATCATCAGCAAGAAGGAAAGCATCCTGGAGGCGCGTTTGCTCATCAGCAATATCTAGCAGACGGTCATTGGGAATGATTATAAGAGTATCGACATTTTTCTGCAACTTTTCAATTGCCTCTAATGCCTGAAAAAAATAAGAAAATTCAATACAAAATTGTATAGTGTTGATAATAGAATATTGGATAATGAAGAATTAAAATGTTTAAGATACTGCTGTAGAATCCAAAGTTTGATGCAAATCTCGAAAGTACATGACATATACAATGCACAACTTGTCTCAACTGTACAATATATGACTATCCTTTATCTTAATCATCTTACAAAAATAAATGCATGTTAATCACCCCATCAATCCACCAATCTATGCAATCCCATTGCTTCAAAACCGTCCAAGTGCTCAACTAGTATCGAACTTTTAGCAACGATTCTACTTATATGTATAAAAAGAAATCTATGGCTCATATCATTAAGAAGGACCACAGCACTGCTATAATTTTTCATATACTCAGTACGCATTATCCTATGAAAATGAAACCAACAGATTGATTTAGATTAAACACTTTCCAGCCTTAAAACAGATTTTTTATATTTTATCTTTTTATTATTATTATTATTATTATTTTTGTGCGTGTGGGTGTGGTGTGGGGGTTTCCAGCCTCAAACAGGTGAAACTACAAACACAAATAAATCCCCAATGGCCACGTTCAAAGAATGTTACCATGCTTCACACATGCTGGATCCGTACCCTTATTCAAGCGGTAATGCATCTAAAACTTTTTATACCAAATGGAAACTTACGCCATGAAAAGAACCATCTACTGTTTCCTCGAACTTTATATAGAACAATTATTCAACCTTTTTTATGTATAAACCCAGTTCACTAGTGAAATTAATTAGCACAAAAAATTGCAGTTGTGCATCTTGTTGGCAAATTTTTAACTGCCAAAAGGTCCCCCTTGCCCCATTCTGTTATATTTATTCCTTACTTCTAACCTCTCTCTCTCTCACACACACACACACACACATACCATTTTCTCTCAAATCATCCCACATTTATAATAAGCAGTCAGTAGCCTTGTTCTTAGGAAACTCCACCACACCACTGCCATTTGCAATGACTCCCTAATCCGTCACCACCAACTATTCAATAAATCTCATTATGAACCAAATCCAACCACCACCATCGCCATAAATTATTTCCGAGCAACAACCCTACAACTCATCTATAACTCACCAACATTATATAGCTTTAACAAGAGACAAACTACCAGCCATTATCGCTATTGTCCTGGTATATAGATACCGCCGTTCCCCTCCCCTCCCCAATCCCACCCCTCAAACAATAAAGATCAACATCTCATTGAACCCAAAATCATTATATTCAAAACACCGTCCATAAGGGATAATGGAGGTGATAATTAAATAATATTAGATAGTCTTAATCAAGATCAAAGCCAATGTGATAGGTAGCAGCCAGTGGAGGTGGTGAGCTATGGGTCAATATGATGGTTTACGTAATGTGTTGGCGATGATAATGAAGAACAAGAGGTGGCATTCACCCCCCTATAGCGGAGTTGAAATGTTGGTCCAAGAAATTGTGGCTTATGTTGGCTATGTGGAAAGATGATGATAACACAGGCTGGCACTATCACTCTAGTGGTGGGGGCGCGCTAAACATGGTCTTGCAAACATGAGTAAAATTGAAATTTGGACCCTCAAATTAGGGGGAAAAAGAAGAAGAAGAAGAAGAAGAAGACAACATCATCATTGTATTAGCAATTTCCATAACTAGGTTCCATGATCAAATAACAGAAAGTAGGTATTTATAATTTTAACAAACCATAGGTTAAGTTAATGTAAATCACGACAATTTTTCAGGAATATCAAGGGAGTTAATTATATTTAGTCAACAAAAATGTATCTACCAATAACAACATGATAAGAAAGTCAATGTAACATCTTGCACGTGAAACATGAAAAGATACATGCGAGCAGAATCAACCTTTGTAGTCAATAAGCATGAAACGAAACAGGACATGCTATCCTTCATGTATTTCAAGAAATGTTTGGGAAGGGAATTCATTTGCATTGTAGCATGACTTACCTTAAAGCTACTAGATCATCAAATAGAATACAATAAACAAACAAGCATATCATTTTATCATATTTCCAAAGGAAGACAAAAATGGCACCTGCCTGCAGCGTTCTTTTACGTCCTTCAAAGCTGAATGGGTAGGTAACCACACCAACAGTTAAATAACCTGCTTCCTTTGATATTTGGGCAACAATTGGAGCAGCACCAGACCCTGTACCCCCACCCATACCTGCTGTTATAAACACAAGATCAGAGCCCTTAAGAGCAGATGCAATGGCCTCCTTTGATTCCTCTGCAGCTTGCTCCCCCAAATTTGGATCCCCACCCGTACCTGCATTTCTATAAAGTTTTCCGAATCAAAGGCCACAATAAAACCATCACACAAATAGAGCAACAGTGATGATACTACTGAAACACTGGCCTGGTGATCCAATGGTATCGGCACTGCACCTCCTTAACAGAAATAAGAAGTGACCTCCCTGAGGTTTGTCATAACTACACGAACCTCCCCTCTTGTTTGAAAACTAAGCTAACCTCCCAGGTCAGATGTAGTTTTGAAACATATTCCTAATCAGGTCAACAACAATCTTTGCTGATACCAGTGTCTGTAAAATTGTTTTATTTAATTAATTCATGATCAAAAAAATAAATTGCATACTTCGAACGTTTCTAACATGGGAAGTCAGTGTAATTTCTCAGTCTATTTAATTATGGCAAACCTCATGGCAAGTCAATGTATTTTTTTAAAATTTATTTTTATTTTTTCCTTCTTGGGTCATAGACATAGAGTTAAACTATGCAAAAGTTTGAAGTCTCAAAATGAAAACTTATTATAGATCATAGTGCAAGTGCCAGACCAAGTCCACGAGTCAAAAGCTCTCCAATTTGAATAGGGTTCTCCGCAGCAGATTGCAATAGTGACTGAGCATCCGTGTTTATGGCATAGAAATCAACACCCTAACATTGTAGAAGCAAAATCAATTTGTCATCCCTAATTAGCAAGTTGATTTCAAGATGCATATAGGAATAAGACATAAACATATAAATAAATATATTTATATGCACACGTGTATAGTGTATACATATCAGAAAAGAAGAAAAGTATCCAATCATGAATAACATAAGAAAGAAAAGACTGGAATGCGATGTTATTAGAAACATTTTAATATTGATATTTAAATTAAAGCAACCTATCATTCTCCAGCAAAATAATTATTCAAAAAAAGATAGAATCAAATAAAAATACCACTGTAACTCCCAGTCCACGTGCTTTACCAAAGCACACTGTAATTGGAGTCCTCTTTAATTTTAAAAAATCTAGAGGAGGTCAGCCAATAGAGTGAAGCGTAAATTATAAATATTTTGTTGATATTTTTAATTGACAAAACTATTAAATCAGACACCTGGATAAAAATTCACAATAACGATCTCTTTCCTTTAATATTGAGAGGTTAAAGATCAAATCCTTCAAAGAAACAGGAGTTCTTAATAAAATATGACATAAAATCTGGACCTCTTAACTATCAAAAGGGTTTCTAGGACGACCCATAGGTCACCAGCCTAATAGGCCAGCTAGTATCTGGTTGATCTACCAGCCTTGATGTTAGGGGCTTAAGCCACTTGTTGCCTTGAAACAGAAAAGGACGAATCACTCTGTTACTACGGCACTAACCACGGAGAGCAAATCTGTAAAACGGAGGCATATTCCCCTCCAATCTGCGGTTTGGTTGGGTCAGAGTATAATCTGCCACAATCTGCAGATTCAGTTGGTAAAATTTATTTTATTTTATATTTTTCTTCTTCCATCTGGTAAATTTATTTGATTGTTGTTAGCATGTGGAACCAAATTCCACCCTTCTAGTCGGATGCCATTCCCGAAAGCCAGCCAGACCCAATCATTTTGTGTTGTTTACATGGACTCTCCTATCTCCCTTCATGTACCCGTGTCGACACGACTCAAAATGGACATGGGTATGAGATGTGTCTCACACACTAACCCAAATCGGATATCTTGATCCTTCATGTGTGATTATTGAAGAAGTAAAATTTGAATTTGATAGCAGAGAAGAGTTCTCTATTCCAAATTGAGTATATTAAATAACAAAAGTACAAGACATTAAACAATTTATAAAATATATAATTATTTAAATGAGTAGCAAATGCCTATGTACCGTACATGACTTTTGGACACATCTTCCGGTGACCTAAAGATTAGACACACACCTGCACCTGATACACATACCCGAGTCTATGTAATGTGTATTACTATGTAGAATAATATAAAATCTTGGAAAATATATATGTATAATAAATACTGTAATTTTGTTAATGTTATAAATATAAACTTGGAAAATATATATGTATAATAATACATACGTGTACACATTTGGAGGTGCTCAACACCAAGTGATATAATGAAAATTGCTGCTCTCGCTTCCATTCATACTTTACAATCTGTTTGCTATAATGTGATTATTGAGACATAAATGGACCATTTGTTATGGAGAATTGAAACATCTAATTGGAGCAACACCAAATGCCTATAAGGCCTGAATCTTGACATACAAATCGAGGGAAATGAACTCTTAACACAAACAACAATGACATAGGTAGTAGGCTATTGCGTTTTAAAAAACTCGGAGAATTGAGTAATATATTAGAAGAGAGAGAATATCATTGAAACATGTAATTATGATTTTTCCCCCCCATTGGATAGACCTTTTGAAATAATAAAATTCCAATTTGTCAAAAGTTCATAAATTACAATTTGTATGTAATATTAAAGTGGCAACGAATTCATAGACATTTTTTACAGTTGAAAAACGAATTCATACACATTTTTAACAGTTGAAATACCAATAATACTTAACATTATTAAATGCAAACTGGTTTGCATCTGTATTCCAAAACATAATAATGTTGGAGCAATTTCTATTTTCTTAAAGGGCCATTAACATTTCACTTACAAAAATCAGGTTAACATTACTCAACTGCTTTAAGTTTCAATTGGACAATTATGGTTATTTTAGCTAATACTTCGCTCTTAAAGATTAGAAACTCAAATCGAATTTCAAAATATATGAACTCTTCCTACGTTATTGAATATTGAATACAATGAGATTTAAATTGGCTTCATCTACTTATTGTGATTCTCCGTCTCTATTAAGATAATATCTAGGCAATTACATTTCTAACAACATAAGCAGCAGGTTGCACATTTATATTAGAAACATTATATATATATATATATATATATATATATATATATATATATATATATATATATATA
>JAOTQH010000050.1:6530552-6543613 GCA_025631255.1 Cornus kousa
CTCTGCAACCAGGGCTTCGTTTTCGTCTCACAATCTCATTTTATCGTTGTTCGGTTAACACTTTGACTCTTGAGCTTTCTTATTTTTTTATTCTTTTGAATAAAAGTTCCTTATATTGTATGATTGAGCTTTCTTTTTTGTTTATTAAGTTACCAAAAGTACCCTTTTTGGCTTTAAGAAATAGAACAATCATATTTTTTTAAACAAATATTAGTGAGGCGCGCCTAGGCGCACCTCACAAATAGGACAAATAGGACGAGGTGCAACCGAGACACGCGCCTAATAAACATTAGTGAGCCTGGGATGATAATAGGCGCTAAACCTGCGTAGGCGTGCCTTTAACAACAATGGTTAAACTTGAACCTAGCTTTAAGGTTGCCCGCCCCAACCCAAAGAAAACAAATGAAAACTAGGAGCCTGTTTGATTCAGTTTTCTAATAACAGTTTGAAAATCAAAAAACTGTATGAAAATTTGGTTGGTTGCAGGTTTCTAAAAAGTCAGTTGAAAAAATGTATGTTTTCGGTTCTTTGGATGCAATTATCTTGTTAAGAACTATTTTTAGAAAACTGGACCAAACCAGCCCTACAGTTTCCATTATTCTTTTGAAGTTTAGGTTGCATTTTGTTCAGTTGGAGGCTTTCATTAATGGATGATATTCCAAGTATTCTTCTATTATTTATCTGCTAGGCAGTTAATACATTTTCCATTATTCTTTTAAAGTTTAGGTTGCATTTTGTTTACTTGGAGGCTTTCTATTATTTTATGTTCATCATTGGACTTGGTATTTTATGTTCATAAACTATGGCATTCAAATATATGTAGCCGGCTAGTCAATGGTTTATTTTATGTCTGCTATACTGTAACTTATTAACGGACTTTTAAATTTCTACCATTCTCGGTTTTTTTTGTTTTTTTTGTTTTTCGGAATTAAACATTTATCTATTTGAGAAAAGAATAGTTTTTATTTATTTATTAAAAAAAAAAAAAATCGTCTTACTATTCTTTTTAATATTAATTCTTTGTTGACAATTAAAGTTTGAATCACTATAAAATTTTAATATATATATTATATATAATTAGATTGTGTATCTCATATTATATATATATATATATATATATATATACTATTATTAAATGTGCAACGTGTTTCAGTATTTATTTATTTATATAAAAAAATATTTATTAATTAATATAAAAATAGTTTTTGTAAAAATAATTTCTATAAAACTCTAAAAATTACTTAATAAAATCAATTACATTCTATATAATACTTTTTAAATTTAATACTACAATGTTTGATTATACTAAAAAAAAAATTGCAAAATTTATCATAAATTTATTCAAATTTAAATTATTTTTTATAAAAAAATATGTATATCCGGTTTAAAATTGCCCCAACTCCAATAGGTAGGACAGATTTAGGAAAATATTTTTATTTGTGAGACAGATTTGAAAAAGGGGCGTCCTATCTCGAACTTGCCCGTCAACATTCCTACATCCACTACTTAGTTTGGACATCAATTTACAAATTACATGCATCATTTAAATTCAAATTTTAAATTTGATAAGATTTGAATTAGACCTAAACAGATTAACTCAAACATGTATACAAATTAAAGAAAAGTCTATAACATTTTTTTTTTTTTTTTAAGTTGAAAAGTATATAACATGCACTTGTCTATTTGTTGGTAAAACATGGTGTATGATGTCTTTAAAATAAAATAAAATAAGTTAGAACAACAAATTTATATTTTTGTAAAATGTCTTTTTTTAATAATAGAGAAAAACACATTGAAGTTCGACATCTGCTCCAAACAGGCCAGGTCCAAGTCGATCAAGCACATCTAAGCCCAAATCAAAAAGAGACACCGAGGTCCATCAATCACAACACTTTCACAATGAATCCAATGCCCATTAACATCCCCGAGACAAAACACTAAAGCGCCTTTAAATGACCAAAATACCCCAAATTTGTTTTAGAAATTGCTATGTGCCCTTCTGATTGGTAACATCGAAGCAGCATATGATTTTGTTCAGCAATGGCAAAAAGCAGATTGGAACCCTATTCTTCATCTGTCCAAAACCTTCCACTGAATCTTACTTCAACTTGCATATTTGGGAATTCAATATTAAATTTCCAATAAACATTTAAACTACAAATTACAAATACCAACCTCTTAGAATCGATTAATTCATGCAAAAAAAAAAAAACCAGTCTCTGTGCTGCATTTGGAGGTATATTGAATGGGGTTTCCAGCAGCTGGAACATTGCGTTCTCATGTTTTTCTCAGTTCTCACCACAGGTCTGTGAAGTTTCTATCTTTTGATGCGAGAGAGAGACGAACCATTGATTTCAAGTTCCAAAAGCTTAATCCTCACCCAAGAAGGATTTCAGTCTGCAAGCAAGAGATGATTGATTTTGAAGGGAGAACAAGCCCAAATGAGGTATGCCCATGTTGCATTATCTCAGAAGTTTCGATCTATTTTCACTTTTAAGGTCTTGCTATTTTTGTGGCATTTGATATTATGACTAATCAGAGCTTAGTATTATTTTTGTAGCCCAGAAATGTAATTAAACTGTAAGTTTCAGTTTTCATATGTTGTTTTGTAGACTCCTATGATATATATATTTTTTGTTTCTCACTTGTTATTTCACAAGCATATATTTATGATAAAGATATCGTATAAAAGAAAATTGAAATTGAATAAGGAATAAGCCCAAATGAGGTATAGCCATTTTGTAATTCACTTCAACTTACAATGTTGTTGATGTTGGATAATTGAAATTGAATAAGGAATAAGCCCAAATGAGGTATAGCCATTTTGTAATTCACTTCAACTTACCATGTTGTTAATGTTGGATATTTTTGAGCCATTTGTTAGATTTATGGAACAAAATTCTTGGTGGATAGATGAGTCTTGCTAATAGCTAATAGCAACTATTGGATGTGAATGTGAAAATGTGATGCTGTTCCAAAACTTGAATAATCACAGGAGGTAATTGGCAATTGATAGGCATTCCTCAACTGTGTTATCCCTGCATTACTGCTGTCTTGTCTTCTATTTGATTCTTAAGTAATACAAGAAATCTAAAGAAAAACTAGGAGCCAAAAATGTGCTCACTAAAGTTGAGTGGACATATGAAGCAGTGATAGTATCAGACCCTTCTACTGCTGGTATAACAGGAAGGAATACACCAATCTCCTTTCGGCCTCGCATGTGGTTTGCATTATTAAAGTTGAGACAACACAAATGTGCCCAACCTACTCATGGTTTATGGTTTTATTGGCAATGCTAATCTGGAGGACTGTTCAGCAATATGTGCTTCAGCATGGGAGTCTTACTAGTTAGGGGCCTTTAAATTTTTCTTGAAAGAAAATTTGAGAAATTATTACCAAATCGCAAAAGCCGCCAGGATCCCCGGATACAGCTTGATCCTTGACGTGAAAAACTAAACATTGAGTGTTATACATACGCTCTCTTCTCCAGTAATTAGGCTCTCTTTTGGTCTTCAGGACAAGTATATCTAAGAAATTGCATGTTAAATCTCCCACTAATTGTCCTTTTTGCGGCACAACAGTGACCATGTTTTTCGTCAACACTTATACACAGGTGTGAAACTTGGACTAACAAGCTTAATTTGAGTCCTTATAGGCTTTATTATTATTATTATTGTTTTGATAAGTACTTATAGGCTTTATTTTTGGAAGTCGACATTTTAAAAGAAAGGGAAAAAATCTGAAATGTAACCCCTATCCCTAATCTTTTTCTTATAGTTTCACATTTTGTAAAAAACAAATTCTTCAATAATGCTAAAAAATAATGTAACAATCTCAAAGATGCTTGGATTCATTCATCCGAATGAATGTATTTCTTCTCCCAGTTTTTTTGGGCACCAAAACAAATGGAGCTCAGTTCCTAACATTTACTGGTAGTTGCTAGGTATTTTTAGTTGGCTTGGAGAAGATCTGGAAAAAATCATTAGATTTATATGCCAGCAAAGCTATGATTGACCATCAACTCTAGATAGATACTCTTAAGATTTTTGTAAATGATAAGTTCTTCAAATTGCCTTTTTGTTTCTTCAGTTTAGGGACAAGAGTTTTGAAGGTACTAGCAGACACCTGTGTTTGGCTACTTCAGATATGTTTGAAGAGTTATTATTTCTAGCCACAAGTAGGTCTGCTACTTGCTTACTGGACTGTAGTTGTGAAGTCTTTTGGAAATCCATGTTGAATCACTGCAAATATGCATACCTTAGCCCATTATGTTCTATTTGCATACAGATTATCTTACAAATTTTCACTTCTAATAGGCTCTTTTTTTTTCTTTTTTTTTTTGGTTTTTATAGCCAGTTACTAGGTTCTTCTCATGTCTGGACTAGCCCTTTATTGATTAAAATTGCTACCTTTTTTAGGACACCATTCTTTGATTAAGAAGTACTCTCAAAATCCCTCCTCCCCCACTCAAGAAGAAAAATACAATGAAGTACAATAAAATCGCTTTATCTGTCACATATGCTATGTTTTGCTACTTTCTCTGCATTATTAGCCAAGTGGCCAATTATTGTTTATACATATGGTATACCATTTCAACAGACTTTTAGAAATAATTATTGTATTTAGTAACGTGGATTTATTCTATAAAGGTCAAAAAAGAGATAGAAAGATGCTATGAACTCATACAGAGGCTTGGGAGGGGTGTTGTGTACTTGGGTTCTTCAAGGATGGGATCTAATCATCCGCATTACATGCAAGCACTGGAGTTGGGGAGAGAGGCAAGTCACTCAAATTATATCTTCCCGTTTTACTTCCTGAAGCACACGTACGTATATGATAATCATGTTATGAATATGAAGTCGTTTTCCCATGCAAGAATACAAGTAAACACACTACCATGCAAACACGAATCACATCATAAGATATAGTTTTTCTGGTTCCTGGATTTCTCTCTGGCTTCATACGAGCATCTCCAATTATTGCCTTGTGCAGATTGCAAATCTCTTGGACTGTGCTTCATGGACAGGGGCTGGTCCAGGGCTCATGGATGCTGCCACTAAAGGTGCTCTACAAGCAGGAAAGCCAGTTGGTGGATTTAAGATAGGTAAAGAAGCTGGAGAATGGACAGCCACGAATTTTCATCCATACCTACCTTCGCAAACTTATCTTACATGCAGGTAAGAACTACAAATTGCTGTCAGCTAGAATTTATACCAATGTGCTTGTGTATGGCTACCTAGATTTCTGAACTGCTTTGAACAAAATGCAGGTTTTTTTCCGCAAGGAAGCACGGATTGGTGGATGCCGCGGTTAGGAGTAGCATTTCTGAAAGGACTGCTGTAGTTGCTCTTCCTGGTGGTATTGGCACTCTTGATGAGATTTTTGAAATTCTATCACTGATTCAACTAGAAAGGATTGGGTCAGAGCTTCCAGTTCCTTTTCTCTTAATGAATTATAACTCTTTTTATTCAAAACTGTTGGACTTTCTTGATGATTGTGAGGACTGGGGTACTGTCTCCAAGGGAGAGGTTGCATCACTGTGGAAGGTCTGTGACAATAACTCAGAGGCTTTGGCCTATTTGACTGAATTTTATAATCTTCCTCTTAGTGAAACAGTTAGGACTGAAACTGGATTAAGGGCGCAAGGAACAGTTTCTTGATAACTTTGCGGTGTAGGAGAAGAATTCATAATAGAATGGTCAACAACTCTTTTTATTGCATTCGGGATAGGTTCCATCGCAATTTATTGTATTTAGTTTCATAAATTGATAGTTCAATGTTATTAGTACAACTCTAGAGTGATAAATAGGATATGGCAATATGATTCAATATATACCTCAGTGGTTTAATAAAATAATTTTCTGTATCCTGTGAAAACTTATAACTGTTTCTTGATTGTTCCAAGATTCAGACATGGATATTCATGGCCGAACTTAAAATAATGCATTACTGTAGCAATTTAGTTCATTACATACCTCAATATGTATATATATATATATATATATCTATATTCTGAATATACCTCAGTATTTTGATAAAGGCATTTGGCAATCCCTTTTTCTCCATTAGATAGGTAACAATAAGATAAATTCACACATCTATTTTGTACCATTCGAGACCTCAACCCTAAAAATAATCAATATCCTCTTTGGAATGTGGAGGTTATGGAAGTGGACATAAAGCTTTCACCGTGCCGGTCTTCTTGCTCTAGTTACATTCTTAACACTTGACCATGTTAGCTTGAAATAGGTGGTAAGATAAATTCACACATCTATTTTGAACTTAGAGAGAAAATTTGGCCATTGTTTAGTTATCTTTCTAGCCAGCATTTTCAGCCTAAGGTAATCATGACAAGTTGAACTACAATCTGATACATTATATGACCTAGTATGCAAAGTAATTCAATCGGAGATGCCTCCATGCATATCATATACCAACAAACCAAAGACATGATTCTGAGGACAGCATAGCACTAGAAGAAGCCAATTCATGCTTCAGCTTGCATCAAATCATTAAAAAGCAGAAAAAGAAAAATGTTTCAGAATCTTTCTACGTAAATGTACCTTGTGGGAACACCACATTCTATGGAAGATACCAACATAAAAAGGTAAAAAAGGAAAAAGGAAAATTTCTACATAAGTTAAACAGGAACAATTGATGCACCCCTGCATTTATCCGCGAGTGGCACGAAGATTGCCCTTTTCACTTTGCCTTATGGATTCACTGAAGATTGTAAAGTACTCTCTAAATTCATTTGGAAGAGGAAGTGTCAATGGAGGAACTAAGCTGTAGTGCCTACTCTTGGTTCTGGCCGATGATGGATGTGCCATTGCCGGCTGTTGCTTATTAAGCCGTTCAATGATAAAGGAAAATGCCCCAAAGGTGAGACAGCTCTGGAGAAGGGCCTGGGGAGCACCTGCAAAACATAAATAGCACAAACAACTTACAATGCTCTCCAATTTTCAGCAGAATATCATAACATTTGAAGTTTACATTATTTACATGTCTAATCTCATCCTACCCCCAACTCCCAAAATTTAAAACCCTAAAAATCAATTGAGAAGCCCTCCAAGTACCAAGCTAAGGTTTCAGTTGATTGTTTTGTGCAAGTCATATTCATGGTTTCAGAACCAACCATTCAAAGTGAATTTAAAAACATCCAGCAGCAGGAATAAATGAATCTACAAGGAAACCGAATTAAAATTTTGGGAAACCTGGTGAGTACAGAAACCAACAGAATGATAAAAGTAATTGCAAACACATGAAGAGAAGTATCAAATACCTGGAAAACTTAATGCAAGACCAGTGCAACATCCAGCCACTCCTGCATTAAACACTGATTGGAAAAGAATTGGAAAAGAATGCAATATAAATTAATATGGAAGAATCATGTGAAGTGCCGTTGCTACAATACAATTGAGATGAAATACCATCATCCTTTCCTCGGAGCCTCTTCAAGAAGCATACAACCAAACTGTGAACTCCAGACAAAACTGCAAATGTCTGGCAAGGGGAAAGGTAAGACAAAGAGCCTCAGTTTCGTAATTTGATGCCAATAAATAGAACCTACAAAATTGGATGTTAAAAAAAGAGGAAACTCCACCGATATCACACAGCTAGGAAAATTATAGAATTTCTCATACCTTGGCAGTAGATCCTGCTTCTGCAAAGGATCCTTTAAAGCCTTTCTTCTTAATCAATCCCGAACCTAATACATATGCCCATCAGCCCATAGAAGGAATTCTTCAGCACAAACACATCTCCAAATAGAGAAGGAAAAACAATCAAGTTTCATGTGTTTGCTATATCACACAGAAGATGTGCTTCATGCTCATGGCAAAATGGTCTCAGTTTCACAGTCGACTTTCTTCTCCTTCTTTCTTCTCTCTTTATGGTTACCAAGTATGATTCAAGGCAAGTAACTTGGAACCCATTCATAAAGAGTACAATCCTCCAACCAAATTTTTGATGGGTACTAATGGATGACAATACAATAACCATTTCATTCTAATGAAAGTGTACCTAAAATTAATAAACCCTACTTAATACCTGAACCTCTTTATCTCAACCAGAACAGAACAAAAAGGCATGATACATCATGACATCACGACATGAACACAAATCTTATTTTCACCTCCGTCAAAGCAACTTACGGACATATATAACCAAAAAAAAAAAAAATCATTACTTTAAGGTGTGACTTTAAATCACTAAAATTTAATAGCTTCCCTCTCTCCACAACAATCTGCATAATGAATCTATTCATTTCTATGGGCCTGTTTGGCAACCGTATCTGTTTTACGTTTCTGTTTTCATCCAAAATAGAAACAACATTTTTGTTGTAGAGTGTGTTCAATAGATTGGAAGTATGTTTTGTAACGTAAAACTCGTTGCAAGATTTTTGGAAGCAAAAACATGAAAACATTATTTGGTAAAAAAGTGTTGCAAGTTTTTAAAATAAAATGGCTAGTTAAAAAGTTTATTTAGAGTTTTTTTTTTGGGATACTGTTTGTAGCTACAGTGATGTTGCTACCGTGCAAAAACATTAGGAAACACAAATTTGGTGTTTCCAGTTGGCCTCTTTTTCGGAAACAAATACGGTACTATTCAAATCGCAACAAAAGATACCAAACACATTTCCTTGTTTTGCTACAGTACACCATCCGCCAAAAAAAAAAAAAAAAAAAAAAACCCGTCGCCAAGCATGCTCTATGAAAGTATACATGGCATTGATATTACACGCTTAAATAGGTTATAAGCTGAATTGAAGTCACAAGGCATTGTGAAACTATCATCTATAAAAATCAAACTAACCTTAAGAATATGCATTATAATATTAACTCTAATCCCACCAACAATCAGAAATTTTCTAAGTAAAAAACCCATGTAAAATGTATTTTCTTATCTCATTACTACAAATTCTGCAACAACAATCACAATCTATAATGATACAAAACCAATAAGACAAAGCAGAACACTGATTACAATTTCCTCTATAAAATGTAAACAATTTAATCATAAAGAAGATATTCTTGGTGGAATTTCAAAAACCGTGGATTGGATTAATTCTCCAGTAAGAAAATACATGGGAGAGAATCAAATAAATAAAAGAAACACTAAACACATTGATGAACAAGGTAAGGTAAAGGGTAGTGAGAGAGGGAGAGAGAACCGTAGCCAAAAATGGAGCCCATGAGAGCTCCGGCGGCAGAGTCGCTGGCGAACCTGAGGAGGCAAACTAAAGGAGGACTCGACAGATTACTGTGGCTCAATGTGCCTGAAGAGAAATTAGGGTTAGGGTTAGGGTTGTTTTCAATTTCGGCATCGGAATCGGAACTTGAAGAGTCTGCCATGGTCGCCATCTCTATCAATCTGATCGTCCACTCAATCCCAAACTGGACACTACTGGTTTCTAGCATTGACATATTCATCAAACGCCGTCGTAGGCATTCTTCGCTTCATTCAAACATCTCTTTTTATAAATGTTTATTGGAGAGAGGCCGTGTTTGGTAAAATTAAAATGTTTGGGCCTAATAGGGCTTTTGTTTGTGAAAGGGTGCTCTCTGGCCCTTTATACCTAACTGTTCCTTTTGGGCCAAAGCCCAATAGGCAAAGGGAACAAATTTGTATCTTCGTTCAGATGATGGACTATTTTCCTTTCCCCTATGGGCATGATTGATATAGTTCTTATTCTCCACTTGCAGAATTGGTGTCTCTAGTCACAGGTTCAAAATAAAGAAACAGTAGAGATAAAAATGCGACCGTTTCCAAACTCCGCAATGATAGAAGATCCGTACACTGGGTTACCCTTTTACTTTATTACTATTTTTAGAATTGGTGCCAGTTTAATTCATTTTGACTGGTAGTGTTCACTTCCATTTACAGGGAATACAACTTCAGCTGTCCCTTACCAAGAAGATTGCATATTTCAAGCCCCACACTTATATAATTATTGACTTTCATATTACAAGACAAACAAATTGCATAGGCTACTCTTCTCAAAGCTTCAGACCTCTTCTAGAAGCCATTTCTGGATTATTTTTCATCTTCCTCAGTTATTAATTATTATAACGGGCTGTACACGCAATGAAAACATTATTCTAAAAACCTATTTATATTTTTATTTATATATTTTATAGGCTTGTTATGGGGGAATTTGGGTTGGGGTTAGTGTCTGATAAGACGTTTGTGTTCAATTGTCAAAGACACTCCTTAAACAACTAGGGAGAGTGGTTTAAAGAAACCAAGGGGTTGCTACATATGTCAAATGCGCATGTTTTATTAAGTTATCCATTATTGATTTTCAGAAGAGTCAAGGTTTGCTGACTGTTGAGGGAAAATGCAAAAAAGTATATACAGTACAAATACATCTTTCTTTGTTTAGACTTCAGATTTCAGATTCACAACCAAAATCACATCAAAACACTATTTTAGTCCGGACTTATTCGGCAATTTGTTTTGCTTGTGCGGTGATTTATTTTAAAATAAAAACATGTTTAATATTGTTGTACAATGTTTCAGAACAAAAAAAAAATCATGAGAAATATGTTTAGATTAGGGGCGCAACTTGGGTTGGCAACTGAATTCAACTCGAGTTCAGTTCGATTTTTTACGAGTTTGGATAATTATTTTTACAATTAGGATTAAATTTGGATTAAAAAATCTTAATCCGAATTTAATAAGGTTTGTGTTTGGGTTGAGCTGTTAGCAACTAAGTCAACCGAATCCTAATTTTAATAGTATTTTCATATATATTTTTAATTTTAATATTTAAACTGTAATTATCTTTTTTTCCTTTCAACTTTCTTGGTTAAATTTTAACTTATTGTATATTAACATGAATTATTTTTTTAAGAATTTGTTTGTAATTTATTAAAAATTTACAAAAAGTCTTTTAAACTTTTTGTTTAAGAGTTATTTCATCTAAACCTAATTTAAGATTGTATTAAATTTTCGGTGTGAAGAAGTGAAGATTAGCTATACAAGTAATCTGAATTTTTAATCTGGAATCTAAGTCCGAGTTGTAAGTCCGAATTTAAAAGTAGAATGACGAGTTAGACTCGGATTGAGTAGTTAGGGTTAAACTTGGGTTTAACATTTCATATGATGAGTTGAGTTCAAATTCTACTGTAAACCTATTAAACCCGAATTGTAGGCCTAATTTAGATGATTATAATTTTATATATATTTATATTATATTAATTTTTCTTAAAAGCAAGTGAAAATATCATTTGTAGCCAGTGTTATTGATGGATGTATAATTAAATATTCGTGATTAGAGGAAGGTTGATAAATTAATGCACTATTTTATAAGATTGAGATAGGCTATACAGATTACGATAAGGATTAAAGATTCTGATAAGAATTAAAGATTACGATAAGAATTAAAGATTATAAGGAGGATTAAATTTAGAGACTACGATACGGTCAATTTTGCGGGACATTCTGACCTAAGCCCTATAAAGAGGGTGAGCTAATCAACGTGAAGAGGTACGTAATAAACCCTAACTTAATTTTTTGATTTCTTTCAAGAGATTACCCCGCACACTGACTTGTTCGTCGGAGCCTACTTCATCGGTAACACACTGGTGTTTGTAGGATCACTTTTTCTTCTCTCTGTGCAGGAAGTCAAATCAAATTCGGATTGCGCAGAATCCATCTTCAAGAGTTATTAAATATGCTTTTGTAATTTGTATTTATTTATCACCCATTTAATAACAAAAACGATTGTAAAATTGGCCCTTATTATATATAACGGCCGTTCTCATTTTTGAATTAAATAATATGACACGTGTGCCTTTTGTCCTCATTATCATAAAAACGGTGTAAGAAATTGCAATGCTGTGCATGTATGTTGAATTGCATAGCAATAGATTCACATACACCTCATCTCAAACAGTAGTTTTCCATTATTCAACCGACAAAGTTTGTGTTCACACCTTTTCACACCATAGATCAAACATTAGAGTAAAATGCAAAAAGAAAAAAGAGTTATAATAATAAAGTGGGCACTCATTTTAAAATGTTAAATATTTTAAAAAGTTACTTAAAATTTTAAAACATAAATTTTAATTCTTAAAAATTTTCAGTACTTATTTTTTATAGTTTGTTGAACAATACCTAAACTAACTTTCTCGAGTTTTTATTATTTGTAACAGACAATAGCGGTTAAATTGATGTTATTCGTTTATTTAAATATAAAATGAAATAACTGTGCAGTTTTTCTATGAATTGTGTTTAATAATAATTTTATGAAGTCATTGCAATTGTTTCTTTAATACCAATATTAGCGCAAATGGCTCCATATGATGTCCAAGGGAAATGAATCTTCAAATGCTTTTAAAAAGTAGTTGCAGATTTTCTTGTAATTCTATCCAGAAGCACCATCAAAAGGTCTATCCTCCTCATTTTATATTTCCACAAACTACTTTTTTCGCTTTGTAGACAGTACAACTTGTTTTGTGGTGGGATTAGTTGAGCAGAATAAATATTGTATATTTTGTCACTTATACTCAGTGATCAATCAATCAAACCACATGCCCTGAATAGGGTTTTGAATTGTCACATAATTCGGTGGATAGTAATATACTATGTCTTTAAGGGTTAGTATGCACTTTGTTTTAGATTTTTTGTTTTTGACAATGTTTTTGTTGTAGTAATATTTTGAAAACAAAATTAGAAACACGTTTAGAAACGATGTTTTGCTGTGAAAATATTAATTTTGGGTCATGAACAATTGTCTATTGTTCTGATTTTGGGCCATGAA
This sequence comes from Cornus kousa, assembly GCA_025631255.1. Classification (NCBI taxonomy): domain Eukaryota; kingdom Viridiplantae; phylum Streptophyta; class Magnoliopsida; order Cornales; family Cornaceae; genus Cornus; species Cornus kousa. Next base: position 6,543,319 of record JAOTQH010000050.1, read on the forward strand.
CAACAGACAGAATAAGAAAAAATAATTTTTTGGTGTTTTAGTTTTGGGCCATTGTTCACGAAGTGTTATAGTACTGTGTAAAATAAAACAAGGTCATACCAAATATGCATTTATTAACTAAATCGGCACCATAATAGCCAAAAAAAACAAAAACAATAGATACAAAATTCATGCCAAACGAGGCGTAAGTATAAGAAGCCAAAAAAATCCAGACCTCCATATAAACAAATGAGTGTGCAAATTTATACATATATCTATATAAAAGTTTTATCAGCATCATGAGTGAGAGAGAGAG
>JAOTQH010000050.1:6543713-6557924 GCA_025631255.1 Cornus kousa
GTTTGTAAGAGAGTCCACTAGGCCGTCTAGGTCTTAAAAGTCTAATTTGGAAGATTGCATAATTTCAAAGGGATAGTTAAGGAACATTAAAAGGTGACCCCTCAAGAGTCATTTGAATTAAAGAAAAAGTGAACAACTCACCATTATGATTTATTAGGTTTTGATTTCCACAGTTTTTGGCCTTTTTAGAACAAAGACTTTTAGCTTGAATAGGACAGGTGATAGTCATTGGGTGAAGCATGTTTATATATAGATATGGTCCAAATAAAAATAGTGGCACTATTTTCTCTAACTTAGTGGGGGAATCTCCCACTAAAGCAGTAATTCTCCTACCTATTATCTTCTAGGTCTTTACTTTTAGGTAAATTAATTAATCCGGCTTTTCCAATTTTGCAGACTTTTCTTTTCTTTTTGTCATTCAATCAAAAAGTTGAGAATAACTACTTTTTGACGGTCTGGTTACACCTTTTAAAAAAAAATTATGAAAAATTTATTTTAGGTTTGGTTTTTATATATCTTCTTTTTCTTATTTATTTATTTATTTTTATATGAAAAGTCATTATTGGAATATAATGTTATGCTTATTGACAAGAATTTCCATGCATACTCAAAATATCCATCAAATATATATTTTTTGGCACATCAAAATATAAAAGCCTTCGTTATATTGGGCTGAACTTTTAGCTTCCGTGCATTCCTTTTTCTTTCTTTATTTATTATTATATAGTTTTCAATTCATTTAAGGAAAAAAAAACCAATATGACATTAATATTATTGAATCACTCAACTTGCGGTTTGAGTCCCCAAAAGACAAAGGGGAATTTAAGGGAGCGGTTTCTTGTCAAGGAAAAAAAAAAAAAAATTATACTTATTGCAGTGAATAACTCAAATAATAATAATTCTAAGTTTACCTTCATTTTCTCTAAAAATATGAATTTAGTGATAAAAACCAACATCGTGTTATTAAAATAAATGTTTCATATGAGAGAGAGTTTATTAAAATAAATAATTTTTGTTGGACTTTATTCATTGGAATGGTAACAAAAATTGATAGATTTTTGTATTATTACTCATAATAATAAGCACAACAGCTATTAAAATAAATATTTAATATGAGAGTTTATTCTTGTATTTTGATAAAGAATCTTTGTTGGACTTTATTTTTAACTCTAGACTACATTACTCTTGAAATCTTTTTTTTTGGGTTCTTACAATAAGCCAGAAATCACTTTCCCTCTAAATTAATTTAAACTAGTAGTTTTCACTTTTGGACTAAGAAACATGAATATGGATACGAAAACGAACATGATATGGTATGAATATATTGACATGTCGAATTCTACAAAATAAGACATGCATACAGCGTGAACACAATTAATATAAATATAAGTTTTTATTTATATATCTATTGAGATAATTATGTAACTTTAATTAATTTATAAATAATATACTAATGTTACATAAAACTTTAATCAATTTATAAATTTTGTACTATACACAAATATGAATTTGTATTTACATGTTTTATTAATGATCAAAATATTATAAATTATTTTTTATTTTTAGTATAAAAGATTATATCATGTTCTATATAATTTTTACGATGTTATATATTATTTATAAAATTATATTATTGTATTATGGTTGATAAAGGGCATTATAGTCAGTCAAAACTATATTGTAAAGCACTTGGCACACATACACATGAAATAACCGTTTATTTTAATCAAGAACTAACGAAAATGGGGTGATTCATTTATTTTTATAGTAGGGGGTAAAAAGTATAAAAAAAAAAAAAAAATTATAGTACAAGAAGGGTTTGTGAATATCACTCTATTTATTTTTATGTAAAGAATATGATAATAAAATGGTGATCATGTTATAGTACAAGAAGTGTTTGTGAATATCACTCTATTTATTTTTATGTAATGAATATGATAATAAAATGGTGAACATGTATGTAGGAGTAAGGGTGGACACGGCTTAATCGTGCTGAGCAGAGACTATCATTCACTCTTCCGACGACGTAGGATTTTCTCTCTGTGGTTTAACTTTGGATGTTCTTTCAGTTGTTTACATTTCAGTTATTTTCAATAAAACTCTATGACAGTAGACAAAAATATATGAGTTTCTATAAAATTCTAACACAAATTACTTATTTATTTGGTTTAAATTGAAAATCAAACGGATTTTAATATTAGAATAAAAGTTATCAAGACTTGAAATACAACCGCCTTTCATAATCACCACTGTTACTATTTATTTTTATTTTAACCATCATGGACTTTCACAACCCTATCTTAGAATGATAATTATCATTTAATTCCTATATTATTTCATATTTATATCAAACAATAAAATTAGAATCATGATTTATGGCTTGGAATGAGCAATGCTTTTATAAATATCCACTTGTGAGGTAAAAAAAATGAAGAAATTCGTAAATGGAGGAATAAACGCTTAATATAGAAACCAACCAATCCACCACGCTCTTATATGCACGCGCCTGACCATTACTTGCCAAAACGCGGGTCCCACCTGCAAAACCGCACTTAAACTTCCTCTGATTGGATTGGTGTTTGGTTGTGTTCTTCGCGTGGGTCGGTGTTAACCTGTCTGAATTCTCATATGTCAGACAAGTCACAAGTCCGAACGACATAACTGTTCAATACTATCCGTATATAATGATAATCGCTGTATAAACATCCACTACAATACAAACAAACACAATACACAAAATACAGACATTCTCGCGAAGTTTCAGTAGATTTTATTCTTCATTTTCTTCCACTTCACTACTGAGTTCTTTGAAAGCACTTCGATTCACGAACTGGGTCCTCCACGGATCTTGGATTGAAGCCACAAATTATACTGAAATTGGGTGGACTTTGGAATTGAAAGCAAGAAAGAAAGAAAAAAAAAACACCCAGGTGAGTGTTTTAATTGCTTTTCTCACTTACCCAAAAGAAAAGAAAAAGAAAAAGTTTTTCTCCATCTTTTGTGCTTTCAATTATCTGTTAATTTTCATATGCTTTTTGTTTGATTCAAGTGGAATTTAGTTCGTTTTGTATTATATCTGTGAGATCTGAATTACTGTATTGCTTTCTGCTTTCTCTGTTCCTGTTTTATTTCCTTGGATTCCGGCAGTGGTAGTGCTTCTTTGAGGTAAAAGTTGGTAGCTTTATTGGAATCTGTTCATATCTTCACATAATTGTTCTTAGATTTTGCCTATTTCTAGGGTTTGGGTTATGGGACTAGAAATTACCCATTTACAAAGTTCTATTATTGGTGTTTTTGGCTCTTCAATTTTGGGAATTTTATATAGCTCAGCTAGGCTCGAGATAATGGGTTTTCCTTGTTAAAGTTTGGGGTCTGGTTTTTGGAGTAACTCTTGCCATGAAGTCTCTTTTGAAGGGTTTTTGAGAATTATATTTACACTTCAGCTCAGGTTAGGTTTTGTATTTGTGAGTTTTGTTCTTAATCTTTGGTTTTAAGTTCTGCAAATCATGATTTTTTTTTTTTTTTTTTTTCTTACTGCATTTGGGTTTTTGGATCCGGACTCCCGAGTAGCGCATCTAAAGGGCCTCATTGTTGTAGGTGGTCTTTTGGCTTCTGGGTTTTTGAAAATTTTCCTTTATTCCAGCTAATTTTAGGGTCTGAAGCTGTGGATTTGTTTTTGGTGTTGAGTTTTGATTTCTGACAACCAAGCGGTCATCAATTTTCTGGATTTTGGCCTCTGGGTATTTTTGACAAATATAGCAGTCTAGGGTTTTTATTTGGGGCTAGGTTTTTGGTGTTGGGTTTTGATATCCAAGTATTTTAATAGTATATAACATAGGTTTTAGTTTGTGAATTGGGTCTTAGGGCGGACGGTTGGGGTTGTTCATCATTATGGTTTTGATTTGATTACTGGTTATTGTTGTCAAGTTTGAAGTTTTAAATTTGTAACATTTCAGTATTTTTTCCCTAATTTATAACATTTTAGTATTATTCCTGCATTTTAGGGTTTTGATAGAAGACACTGAGATTTTAATTTCTGAATTGGGGCTTTAATTTGAGTTACTTGGTTTTTAAATCCTTTGTGCTTTGCTTTCTTCAGGTTCAATTTGTAGTTGTTATCATGGATTCTCCTCAGTCAGTTGTGTCACCATTCAAAAGCTCTGTTTTTGCCGAGCATGAGAAGCAGAATGCTGATTGCTTGTCCAGGGGAATTGAATTCCAAAGAAAGGAAGACGGGGTATATAGCTCAGAGGGCTTTATTGGTGTTCTTGAAGTTTTCATACATCAGGCTCGGGACATCCATAACATCTGCATATACCACAAGCAAGATGTTTATGCTAAGCTTTGCCTTACCAGTGATCCTGAAAATACAGTCTCCACCCAGATCATTAATGGTGGTGGGAAGAATCCCGTCTTCAATGAGAACCTCCGGCTCAATGTCCGGACCATAGATTCCTCCCTCAAATGTGAGATATGGATGCTGAGCAGGGTGAGGAATTATCTTGAAGACCAGTTGCTGGGGTTCGCTTTGGTGCCTCTCTCTGAAGTCCTCATCAAGAACGGGAAGTTCGAAAAAGAGTTCTCTCTTTCCTCAACTGATTTGTTCCACTCCCCAGCAGGGTTTGTTCAGTTATCTCTCTCTTATAGTGGAGCTTCACCACAAGTGATGGTCATTCCTTCACTGCCCACATCTGCTGCTACAGATGCAGTAGTGCAGGATTCAGAAATACCTGAAGATTGTGAGTTTGACAAGATTGAGTTCCCAGACCCGAAGGTTGTGAACGAGAATCAGATGATGGTTACAGAATACTTTGGCATCCCTTGTTCCAATATGGACACCCAGAGCTCTGAGAGCTTGGTCTCTTCTGATATTCAGAATCAGACTAGTCCCGAAATTGAGGTTCATGTTGTGGAGAGCATCTCAACCAAAACAATAAATTCCATCCAAATTCCAAAGCGTCATTCTCCCCCTAGCAGTGTTTCAACTAATGACTCTCCATCTGCTTCCCTTCCTGCAAGTTCTCAGTCCTGTGATACTCCAGGAACTTCAAAATCTCCGAATCAAGAATTTGTTTCACCTGCCAATGAAAATCTGAAAGAGAAAAGAGAAGATGTTGGAGCTGCTGAAAGTGATGCCTCAGGTGAGATGTCTGGTGATTCATTTGCAAAGCCTGTTGTCACCCTACCAGAGCAGAAGGTGGTGCAACAGGAGATAGTGGACATGTACATGAAAAGTATGCAGCAATTTACTGAGTCGTTGGCGAAGATGAAGCTTCCTGTGGACATTAAGAGTGGTACATCCAGTTCTGAAAATTCAAGTTCTGATCAGAAATTACAGGCGTCAAAGAACACTGGTGCTCGAGTGTTTTATGGGAGTAGGGCCTTCTTCTGAGCTTTTTGTTTCAATAATTTAGAAGAGGACATACAGGTGACATTTGACATTAGAATCAAGACTAATGCTTGTAGTAATGCTATAATTGAGTATGTAATGTGGTGTTGCCCTTTGTATGTTGGGATGTTTTAGATGATGGAAAAATCATGACTTGTATGTGGTCCAAACTTTGTACTATTGCACTTGCTCTTAGTATATGTGAGATTATTATGTTTTGTTTATCTCCTTCTTTTGCTACTAGCCTTTAATGATTTGAAAATTTAGCAGTACATATTACTTTCTTTTTTCTGATTGCAATCATTGTGTAATCAAGTCCCTTATGGTGCCAAGCTACTGTGCAACGAGAAAATATGGACGGACATGGATGAAGGATGATTTCTGGGTCCCGCGCACAGTGGCGATTTGGGGGCAAGAAGTCCAGTTAGGTAAAAGCATCCTTGGTTTTTATTTTTGCTATTTCATTAGGCTCAAGCCTACAGGTTTTGTGCGTCTACTTCCTAGAGTTCCATACATTTGCATCTTCATAATTTCTGGACCGATTTTGCTAAATGTTAAAATGTTCATGATGATTTATAAGATCTGGTCCTGTTGCAGCAAAAGATACGCAGACTAAAAACCAAGGTTTACACTTTACAATCCTTAAATACACCAGGGCATCAGTCATATTTGAAATGATGTGGATGTGTGCTCCTCTTCTACACTATCCGCAAGTAGAGAGAACACACACACACACACACACACACACACACACACTTTTTTCACAACCCTCTATGCCGTTGGCAAGATTTCAAATTGGTACTTCGACTATTTCGTTGGCTCTTGTGTAGATATGCCTCCTACAAATCCAGGCAATCTGGCCGCTATCCCTGTATCGCACTCTCCATAATCCAAACTTCTCTGCAATTTCTCTTCCAGTTGAGCACCTGTGATCCCTTAAAAAGTCCATGACCCATTGCTGTGCTGTTCTTTGATCTTGCTGAATGTCCCTGTGTCTCCTGTTTCCCTCTAAAAGCCCAGCAGCCGCGCCTCCCACAGCCCCAGCAGCAACTGCACCTGCTGCCCCATAAAGAAGAGAAGAGTCAGCCAGATGTGCAACTTCCCTGCTCAAGTCTGGTATCATTTCTCCCATCCCGACTGCTAGATGAGCTCCTATCTTAAGAGCAAATGTTAGAAGTTTCATGAATTTTTTCATGTATGGAGCCAGAGATTTCACCGCCATGTTATCAACTTGCATCAGTTCGCAACCTAGCTGGTCTTCAACCACATGCATTTCTTGCCGGAATTCACATAACATGTGCAACCGCACTGCATTCATGCCAGAAATCATGTTGGTGACCAATCTCCTCGAGTAGTTTTCTGTTTTGACAAAATAGAACATGTTGGGAACTTTTCTTTCTTCAAGTTGGACATTATAGTTGACAAGATAGTTCACTTTGCGATGCAGCTCAATTAGGAGTCTGTGTTCATAGTATCTCAGCCCTTGAATCTCCTGCTTTAAATCTCTGATTTCCTGTTCTATGATCTTCAGTCTCTGCAGAACTGCTTCAACCCCCTTGGCAATGCCTCCAAAGGTCGGATCAACTTTGCTGTCAGCTTCTTCACCACTAGTTTGTGGATTATCTAGTCCATCGGGATTGTTTTCTGGCGGAACTTGTAGTTCCACAGCGAGATTGTACAGGTCATGATATCTTCGGTGCAGCACTTCCCGGAAATCATCATCTGATAGGAGGTCACGGGCAAGATCAAAGCCGGCTCTTAACACAGATTTGCCATAGTCTAACACTGAACCCCAAGTGTGCTGATAATCATACAGGCTGTCTGCAGGAACCGAGAGTAGAGCCTGTTTTAATTGTTGCAGAGGCACAAATTGGGTCTTTCTGAATCTTGGGGGTGTAAGATATCTGACACATTCTGGCCGAAGAATATTTTCAGTCAATGTGATGCCTTGGCAGAGACTCTGGATTGCCGGGATTATGAGCTGCTGGAATAATCTAAGGGTTTCTGTCAAATTCTTGGTGGAGCATGCAAGGACGTCAATGTAGTAACCCAACTGCCCTCCGAGCTCTACTCTGACATTGATACCATGGATGTTTATTGATATGAGGTATTTTTCCAGACTGTAAGTTGCTCCATGTTGATTTCCTAATCCGATGATTTTGTTGTGGAGATGTACCTGTTTGCAAATAAATGAAATTTGCTCACAACTCAAGGATGATCATAGAGGTGTTTACCATCCAAAATTGTAACTTCAGGAGTCCTAGGCTGTATTGTTCATTGATTTAACATTGATGACAGTTACCATTGAAGTATAAAACATCTATTAACAAAATATATGTGGAAAGATTTTATAACCAGTTAAGTATCACCGATTAGGATTTCCCAATAATAATAATAATAACAATAATAGCAAAATAGTAGATGCAAACACGTTTCATATCATTTTTGCAGCATTTAGTTTCATTTGAATAGCATTAGTTAAGTATGTTAGAGAAATCCTATCGAGGTTCCAAGTACAGATAGATCAAGCAATGGGACAAGCTTTTATAATTCAAGTTTAATACATACATCATCCAATCAAATTCACGTTCGGGGTACTAATGAATTTTGAATTGTTATAATACATAGAATAAAAAAATATAAGGAATGAGTTTTCGTTCTATAGCAAAGCATCAAAATACATAACTTACATAAATGTGTTAGTATCTTACTACCATTATTTTTTTCTAGTTTGATTTTTAAATATCTTCCTAATAAACTCTTAGTTTCTTAATCTACCATGCCCCCTGGTAAATGTTCTTCCGGTAAGTTCTTCATGTTTTAATCTTAGTAGTCTATATATTCTTCATGTTCATAATCAGTAGCTCAACCTTTGAGAAATAAAAACCATAGGGAAAGTACAAATAACAAAGGAAAAACTGAAAGATCAAAAGGGAAACTCTTGCCTGTAGGCGAGGGAAGAAGCCTGCTGTTAGAAACATATGGCTTGAATCATCGCACTCAAGATGTCGCCCTGCATAGACACAGTCAGGTGTGCTTAACTGCCATCTCTGTGGCCTCCCCCTACCTTCCTCAAGAATGGAGGGGATCAGTAGCAGTGAATTTGGATCTGAAGGGTCTTGTTCATAACACAGTTCCAATTTCAGCATCATTCTGACAAGATCTCCGGGCTCCAAGTTCTCAAACACCTTTGAACCCATCCCAGGAATCTGTTTATGTAAACTTCCTCGAAGAACCTTCTCTAATTCTTTTCTGCTTATGAATCCATTATTTTCTGTTAAGCTTTCCTTTCTAACATCTAATTTTAATAGTTGACCAATCACCTCACAACAAAACCACTCACAATCTAAGATTAAAAACCCCAGTTCGTCAAAATAAATCACCTCACCTATATGATGCAGACAATTAGCTGTAGCCCGCCTCCTCATTTCCACCTTCTCCCTATTGTCATGTCTTGATCGAATTCTTAAAGATGGTACCTTAGTCTGGCATAGGTCCCCAAACTCTTTCCACTTTATGGCAGGCTTGTTATCGTTTTCCAATCTCCAGTCTGATAGAATTTGTATGAGATCATTGCAAAGCTCATAAACTCTAGGCACTCTTTGGAGCACTGTCTTGCTTGTCTTTCTGAGGTGGTGGGTGAGTTTATTCACTGATGCTGATGATCTTCCATCAACTGTGAATACAGTTGGATAGAATTCGACGAAACCTTGAAATCTATCTCTCAATCTCTGAATTGAAGTCACAGTAGCCTGCAAGTTTTGTGATGGTTGATTGATTTTGTCGTAGTGTGTGAGCACTACAGTCACATTTGGTAGCATGCACTGTTGGACTGCCCTTCTTGAATTGGAGACTATGAACCTAAGCCAATATTGGAGGTCTTCTTCTATCTCAGCTGGGGTTTTGGGTTCTCTGTTGTTGGGTTTCCTGAACAAACTGGATGTGATCAGGAAAAATGATGCACTTCCATGCCCCGGAAACATGAGATCATGGAGGGCATGAAACTCATGTTGACCAGCAAGGTTCCATATTGAAATCTTTGTGTCTTCATCTTTGAAAGTCCTTATTTTCATTCCTACTGTTCTAACAGCTTGCTCAACTGGACTCACTAGAGTTCTTACTTGGTCCAGGTAAGGTAGCTTTAAAGAAGAGAAGTTCTGGGATATTGAATTACACAGTGTAGTTTTACCTGCCCATTATAACGAAACACCAATGAGTTTCAATGTGCTTTTCGTTTTCTAAAAGACAATAGATAAAAATCAGTTTCACTACTATTCAGAATCTCTCTCTATTACTTGTTTTTGGGTAAATTCTACTAATTCAGATTCTCAAACTCATAAATAATTATACTTACCGGCATAATCTTGTCCACAGAAGAAAACTCTACAGCTCTTGGGCACCACCATTGTCATGTCCTTGAGCAAATCGGTTTCTGGTTCGGTCTTGCCATTCTGACCCAATTTCTGATATATTCCTTGTGTCTTCCCTGAATTCTGTAGCGGTGTTCTCTCAAGATCAATTTCCTCAAGCCAAGGATTTATCTGTAGTGTCTCCATTATTGTCTGCAGAACCAAGTCACCATTAACCCCTTTGCAACCTTGTAAAGACAAGGACCTTAAAGTGGCATTCCTTTCCAAGCTCCTGAAGATTTTGATAATATCTTCTGGCCTTAAACTCTCATCATCATGTATACCTAACCGAGTCACACTTTGGTTGGTCGTCAGCATCTGTGAGATGGCTGCAAGACCATCCCTTCCAATCTTAGTTCTTCCTCCTCCAAATGTTATTGACTTGAGAGTTATGTTTGCTTGGCTTTGCAGAGCAGAGAATCTGCTTAAAGGACACAGCAAATGTTCTACGCCAATTCCACCAAACCAGTTTCCATCAATGTGTAAGCTTTCCAAGCTCTGATTCTTGAAGAGTCCAGCTGCAACATACACAACTCCTTTGTCTTTCAGGCAAGTTTTTGAAATATTCACCTCTTTCAGTCTCTGATTCTGTTCCAAAACCCATCGAAACTCCTTAGCCCACCGAGATTTCAGCCGTACTCCAGTCATGTCAAGTGACTTGACCGTCGAATTCCACCCAAGAGCACAAGCAACCCTGCAAGAGCCTGACACATCAAGCCGGTAAACTCGGAGTGTACTGTTCTCAGGTACAAATTCAACTACCTTGGAGCTCTTTTCTCCATGTTCTCCACTCCAAACATTAACTTCCATCGTTCTGTTCCTTGCTAAGGCAGCAGAAATTAGTGGGGTTGCTGTGATCGAACGTGAGTCAAAAATTGTCAGCAGTTTCAGTGTCGAGTTGACTTCAATCATCTTCGAAAGCTCCTCTGCACCTTTCGACCCAATTGAGTCCTCCCATATTTGCAACTCCTCCAAGCTATTGTTCTCCTTGAGAGCTGAAGCAAGGAGGCTTGCTCCAACAGACCTAATGTTTGATTTGGAGAACATGATTTCTTTAACCACTCCGTTTCTCTTCAGCATTTCTGATAGTTCTGATAAGCATTCTCTGTTGAACCTGTTCTGTTGAAACACAATTCGCTTCATGTTCGAGTTATTCTCAATCAACACCAGGAAATTTTGTAGTTGCTGTAGTTCCCATTCAACCTGGTGAAACTCCAAGATTTGCAGGGATGACTGGGTGTTTTTGGCTGTTCCTAAAACCGAAAGGATGTGAGAGAAGTACGAAAGGCCGTCTTTGGAAATTTTAATATTCAGAGAGTTTTCTGTTTCTTGGTAAGAACTTGAGGTTGGTTGAGAAAGGTAGAAGGAAATGCTGTGCAGGTTGAGACTTTCTGATTTGATTGCCTGCAGAACCCATTGAAGATCTTTTAGGTTCTGGTTTGATACCATTGTTGTGGTGAGAAAATCTTACCAGGTTATGGAACACTAGTATGCTTAGCAGATACAATTGCAGACCATTATCTCATGGTGATTGAGGACAGTTTGGAAAATGGGATCAAAATATGGTATAGAAATGTACTAATGGGCATATCACATTGTCTCTTTTCTTGGTGAATGACAAAAAATGTGCCTTTATGGTTGAGATTGGCTGTATTACGAGTCTACTACAATTGTTGTGTATGACATATAAAAGTTTTGATTACCTTTCACATTGATTTTCTTTATGCTGTATTCTCATCTTCTTTTTTACGGTTGGTATTTCTTTTGAGCCATGTTGCTTCAAAAGTATGGATTCCTTCATACCCTGTAAAAATATGTTTATGGTCATATTTGCATTGTAAATGTGAAAACATACCTTTACCTTTTTTTGACTTTCAAGGCGTTAGAAACTTTTTGTCTCACTTTTTTCTTCTTTTCCCATTGGAAGAAGAGAATCCAATAAAGCAAAAGAAAAGGCAATTGATTGTTGGACAAATTTAGCTTATTTGATGGGCTCTAATCATACAATCAATGTTATTTAGAGAATAGATCTTCTGTGTCGAAGTATAACATACAATAATCAGAGCCGTTCCTAATGTGCACATATCTGTCCCTATTGTGCACAAGGGTGAACTCATAAATTATTAATAGAATGGACTAATATTTATTTGGGTGAATTAATAGTAGTAATAATAAATTATTTTATTTTATTTTTTTTTTTGACTAGTCTAAAATTAGGTATAATATATATTTTTTTACGTCCAACCCTGAATTCGCCAATAATTGTGCACACGATTCTGATTAGTGCACCTAATACCTACCCGCTATTTAAGTTTAAAATAATAAGAAAGAGTAGGATTCCCAATTATTAGATATGAAATGATCCCATCTGTTTCCCACACAATTTTAAAAAGCAACAGTTCATTTAACTGGCATTGAACAGTTGCAAAGATTTAGAGCATCTCAGTGTAGCATTTCTATTCTCATTGTACACTTTTATAAAGTGTAGTGCCATGTCAGCAATTGTGGTGACATGACTCTACACTTTTTTTAAAGAATTATTTCTCTTATTATGCACACATCTTCTATATTGTACACTTTATTATTTTATTATTTTAAAATTTACCCACATACTACTAATACACAATCAATTTATTTTATAATATTAAAAGTACACCCAAAGTGTGGAATATGAAGGAGGGCCCACAAGTGTGTAATGTGCATAGTGAGGGAATTCATTCCACACTTTCATCAGATATTGTACACTCTTTTGTGGGCTGGGGTTGCTCTAATAGGATTTTGCCATTCCCAACATTTTTTCCCTCTGTTTTGGGTTTTGCATTCCCAACATTTTTTAACCCTTGTTTTTTTGTATTTTTTTTGTTTTTAAATGATTCACGAATGTCACTATGACACTTTAATCTCTCACTTCTCATTTGAGAGAGGATAAATTATACCATTTGGAATTAGAGCTACAAATAAATTATTTGTTCATGAAAAACTTGAGCTCTGACTTGTTTGTGAAATTTTTTGGTTCATTTAGTATATGGGTTGATCCTGATTGTTGAATGGTATTGGGTTAGACTCATCTAAGCTTGTGTATATTATTTGAATGTAGACTCTTACAAATTTCATATAAGTTTATGATCGAACTAAAACTATTCAAATTGAGCCTGAATGAGTTTAGTTTTTAATCAGGCTGAGCCCAAACTTTGATGAACTGAGCCCAAACCTAAGCTGAGTCCACAAACAAGCCAACGAGCCCGAAAGACTCAAACTTGATTTATTTGTGGGCCCTATCCGGACTAATGGTAAAGGTATCCATAACTTTGGGTGGTTTGGCATATTATTATAATTTTATACATAAATGACGTAATAAAAGAAATCAAATAAAAAAAGAACCCTTTTTGCAAATATAGTAACAAAATGTAATGATTATTGCAGACGTTTCGCATAAACACCGATCAATTAGGGCACAAAAAGAAAAAGAAAAAGAAAACTAGGGATCGAGGGGGGTTCAAAAGGGATTTCTCCAAACAACCCAATCTTCCAAGGATGATTGTCAGGTAACATTGTTTTTTCTTATCCTTCTCCTCTCTCTCTCATTTATTTATTTATTATTATTTTTTAATTTTAATTCTTCATAGTTGCATAAACCCTAATTGAATATTTGAGGTAGAAAAGTTATGGGTTTGTGAATAAATAAATAAAAATAAAACAGATTTAAAAAGGATTGGGTGCATCCAAGAAGAATGTGCAAATTTAAAATATGCGTTGGTGAATTGCAAAAATGAGTTTGTGAATGGTATTGCATTGCTCTTAAAGCATGGATTCACGCCAGTAAAATGTGACTTGGATTGTAAATAGTTTGAATCAATTAGAAATTTGAGTCAATGGATGGTCAAACTCGGCTTGAATGTTGTTTGTGGAGCGAGTGAGTTTGGACTCAATTTATTACAATCTTTTATTCAATTTTACAATAAGAAAAGAGCCACAAAATGTTAGGATTAAAGCCCTAGCCATGCCCTAACCATTCCGGTTCTTCGAACTCAAACTTGAGAGAAAATGATTGATAAATACAAATAAACTTTTATATAAGTTGATTATATTCACATTGTTCATATAAACATGTTGTGACTTGTGAGTCAATTTATAAGCACGAAAAATGATTTAAAAAATGAATTTAAGCTTAAGCTTGAGCTTGAATCAAACTTCAAATGAAAGTGTTGGATGATTGGATTCATGTACCATGGAGTTTAATGATACCATTCAGCATCATATACTTATTGCGACTTTTAATACACTCATTAAGAATGGTATCAATAAAATGGTATCACCAACTAATTAAGAATAATTCGAAGAAATTAAAGAATATTTTTGTAATTCTTCAAGATTCATTGTTTTTTTTTTTTTTTTTTTTTTTTTTTTTTTTAT
>JAOTQH010000050.1:6615009-6635713 GCA_025631255.1 Cornus kousa
AAATTAAAAAACAAAATCAAAATTAAAATTATTAAACTTGCTTTCTAATTTCTTGCTTTGAAAATATTGGAAGCATACAAAATTAATAAACATGATTCTGCTTTGTATATCAGATTTAGAAATGAAAATTATGATTTTACTTTTGCAGAAAGTAAAAGTAAGAAAGTGAAAGCGTTAGTAAACGGGCCCTAAGCTATCAATTGACAGGGACCAAATTGACATGGTGGTTCTGAGGGAAGGTTTGGCTTTGTTGCATAATTGTTAAACAGTAAATTCTTCGAAATCCTTTTGATAAAGGGTGTTAAAATAGTTCCTAACTCATTAATCCGTTTATATCCACCTATTTTTTTAAAAAAATATGGGTGAATTATATTAAAATATAAATTAAATATGAATAATCATATTTAACCTATATTTATAAAGAATTATGTGAGTTGAATATGAGTACTCATATTTCACCCATTCTCATCATGATCCCATCTCTTTCTCTCTATCTCTCTCTCACTCTCTAAGATTATCTCTTTGGCTCTCATAGAATTTATTTTGCAGAATGAAGTGTCCTCTGATCTTCTCGCTGAGTGGAAAACTCTCCCTCGTCACCTTACACTAGACCACCAGATTGTATGGGTATATCTATTGATTATGTCAGCGTTGGGCATTATCAATGGCAAAGCTGTGTTGGGGCTTGGCCCAGGTAGGTCATTAGTTGGGTTAGGTCATGTTTGGCCTGTTGTGAGTGGTATAATTTTCATTGGGCCACCTTTGCAATCTTTCAGCTTGGACCTTATGCAGTTCACTCAATTAATACAATTGCTTTACCTTTCAATAATAATAATAATAATAATAATAAAGTAGTTTCAAGTTGGATTGGGTTCCTAGAGTAGAGGTGGCAAAGTTTGACACGATCCGCCAAGAACACTCGAACACTACACGAGTTAAACGGTTTGTGTTGACCTTAAACGGGTTCGAGTCATAAACGGGTCAACACGATTAACTCGTTTACTTAATCGTGTCGTGTTTGGGTTGAGGAGTTCAACTCGCGTAACCCGTTTATACCCGTTTAACTATACGTGTCATAAGCAAATTTATTTTTAAGTTATAACATAACTATCTAAACTTGTATCTTATAGTTTATTCTTTTATAGATTAGAGATTATTTAGTAATTTGTTTGAATTGATACTTATATTTTTCTAGTATTTAATGTTTTATCGAGTATTATTAATAATTTAAATAATAAAATATTTAATTTTACTAAATAGGTCATTAAACGGGTTAGACGTGTAACCCGTTTAATAAATAGGTCGAGTTAGTGTTGAGGGTTTCTGACACAATTATTTAACGGGTCGTATTCAGGTTGAGCTATTTAGTAAAATACCCTCAGATCGACACGACACAATTACGGCCCGTGAACACGAATTGCCACCCCTATCCTAGAGAGTGTGAAAGATTGTGTAAGTCGGCTGCTGATTATTGGTGGCATATTTAGTGGTCTTGAGTAACTAAAGTATTTGTAGTTTTCTTCAGTACTGTTTGATTTGGTTAAGAGCATCTCTAATGGGCTCTCTGAATTTAAGTTCTCCGAATTTGCTACATCAGTATTTTTTAATAACCACTTCAACATTTTTCATAGCCACGTTAGCGTTTTAGAGTTTCCAAATTTTAGCTATCGGATGTATTCCGTATATTTTCGCTTTCCAAAAATATTAATATTTTAATATTTTTAAAATTTTTAATAAAATTAATTTTTTAACTTTTTCGTAACAGCTATATTTTTAAAATGGCAATAGTTGGGGTTGATGTATTTATAGAGGAAAAATGAAAGGTTTTTTTAAAATATATATATATATATATATAATTATTTTTTTAAAAAAAATTCAAAAAATATGCTTTTGTACCAATATAGCCGTTAAGACATTGTTTGGCTAACCCCAATAGTGCCTAAAATAGCTATAATGCTGGTAGGCAAATTAAAAATTTTAAAAAGGAAAAAAAAAAAAAAATCTCCATGTTTTTTAAACTTTTTTGGTCCAAAAAAAGCCTTTAAGGACAGTACCTTAACGACTCTTTAGTTCAATTATTTTGAGGGGGAAAAAAGAGACCAAAATAACCCAAAACCTGATTTTTTGGTATTATTTCAGCCAAACATGTCCTTAAAAACATTACTCTGAGCTAAATAGTACTCGTTGAGTCGCCGAAAATAGCATCCCATTCCTCAATCGGCATAATGTGGCCCAATAATAATCCCAAATTGCCTAAACAGGCCACCATTGGACTTGCTCTAACATGTTTGCAATCAAACAAAAATATCCAATTTGAATTAAGGCCCCCTATTTGTTTGGATGTAAAATATTTTTTAATTTTTTTTTGTGTTTGATTGTCTTAAAATATTTACGATAAAAAAAAAAAAATTAAAACCAAACAAGACAAATTATTTTACATTTCTCACATGATGAATTCGAGTACTTGTCTTCAACTTCAATCTTGGCATAGACCTTTGCCAAATATTGAAAAAAAAAAAAAAATAAATAAATAAATAATAAGCAGCACTGAAAATTTACGTTGAAAATTTATCCAAATAAAATATTTTATGTTGAAACAAATGGAGCATGTGTTTGTCTAATTGAGCACGCATTCTGAATATTACTTTTAAAAAAAAAATGAGACTTGGAAAGAAGGAAATTTAAAGTAACAATGACTAAATAGTAATGACTTTTAAAAAAAATTTAAGTATCTCAATTTACAATTACCAGTACTTAAAAAAATTAAGTTGTCAAAATTTTCAGTGCTTAATTTGGAATTTTATTAAACAACAACAACTAATGAGATCGAAATCTCGATTATAAAACTAAGAACATCTCTAGCGATTTGTTAAAAAACTTTTTTTGTGTAAAATATGCACTGCCATATATGATTTGTAAATTTTTTTCATCTCCAGCAGTCTGTTAAGATACAAAGTCACATCACCAATGTATAAAAGGGTTGTGTATTTTATACAACCCTCTTATACAACCACGTAAGCATATTTTCTATCTCCTCCCCTTTTCCACTCGCGATTTTCTTTCTTCTCTCTCATTCCTTTAAGCCTTTTTGTTTCCCACTTTTCTAGAGCGTCATAAAAAAGAATCTGCAACTGGCGGCAAAGTAAGAACTGCCCGACCATCTTTTGCAATAATCGCAGTACATTCTAAGGGCTTTTTAGATTTTTTATCCTTTTACATTCTATTCTAATGAGATAAATATGCACTAGCCAAAGATATATAAGTTTGCTATTGGGGGGACGGAAAAGTGAAATATAGGGAAAAAATAGAAGGATTGGGGACGTGAGATTTAATCGCGAAAAAAGTAAAGTGAATCAATTAGGCTTGTAAAAGTTATGTAAGGTATTGGTACGACACGTGGTTGGTTGTTATTGAAAGATATTTTTTTACACAAAAGGTATAAAATAATCGTACTAAAAATAGGTAATACAATTTTTTTTTGTATAAAACAAACAAATATACACAACGATTAAAGATAACTTCAAAATTGCTTGCATTTTTAACAAATAATTGGTTAAAAATAATACGTTTTTTGGACCTTCTCTTTCCTCATCAACTTTTTTGTTTCCATATTGTTAGTGCAAAGAATCACTGCTTCAGCTATTTCTGTAGTATTTCAAAAGCCTCTCCTAGTAGTCAAGGAAACCATGCCGATGCTCATCCCACCTAACTTATTAGTACCTTTCACCTACCTCATACATCTCTCACCTCATCTTCTTTCAACTTTCTTTTCTCATTTTCACACTAACTCTCCCTTCTTGTTTTAGAGGGGTTGTCAATGTTCGCGTGTCACATTTATTTGGAATTAGAAAAAATTCAATTTAAATTTGACAATTTAGATCCCAAACACAACATTTAATTAGAGAGTTGAGTGAGTCCTTGAGCGGTTGCTCATTTGTTGGGTAAAAAAATTCTTATAGTCAATGCAGTGATCTTGGAGTATCTGATCCCAGTAATTGTTACATTCTGTTTTTCCGGAAGATATTTTTTCGTTGTTGAATGATATGGTTTATTTGTTAGTGTCAAAATATAAAAAATTAAAAAAATCTGATTTTTGGTATCACTCTCGCTCTTGCAAAATGCAGCACAAGTATGCTTTTCTTGTGAGATTTCTGATCCAAAAAGCTGCACCCGAATTAGTGTGAATGGGAGAGAAGGTTGTTAGCCCTTATTAAAAGCAAAAAGGGCTGGTGGAGTAGAAAATTTGGCTCAGTTCTCAATTAATATTGATCACATGCACATTGATGGTCAATAGTGACTAAACTGTTTTATTGCACCAGCTCATATTTTACTTCTTTTTTATTTTTTTGACATATTTTACTATTCACAAGATAAGAATGACACTTCTTTTGAGAAATATGAAATGGGTAGCCCCACTCAAAACAATAACTTGATAAATGCTATCTTGCTTGACTTCTTCATCTACTTGCCCAAGACCCCCACAATTTGGTGTTGCATCTACATCTATAAACCACATCAATTCAGTCAAGGAGAGCAAAACATAGGACATCTCATCAATGAGAGTAGTTTAAATGGCATTCTCTCTCTTTTACAGTTTCTTTCTGGGTTATCTCCTATAAGCAACTAGGGAGAGTTGCTCTTAATGTTAAGTAACGTTCACATTAAATATATATCGAATTATCTCACAACGTTCTGAATCTATGTTAAACAACTCAACCCTTGGAATATACTACAACCCGAGATGGCGAAGAGCCGATATTGAGGTGCCAAACTTTCCTGGTGATGTGACCTCTTGGCTTTTGAGATATATCATCTTATTATCCCTAGAGTAACTATAAGCTTTATTTATGAGTTGGATCACGAGCTAATGCCCCCTAAATGACTACAAAGGAGCTAGGTAAGCACAGAGGAAAAACTAGGAGGTTTGTATAAAATCAGCCACCCTTGAAAAAGTGCGCAAAGAGTGCGTGATATCTCACTGATCAAGCATTCTTAAGAACATTATTGTGCGTTGATGTATTTTTTTAATAATAAAAAAAGGACATATTGTTTTGTTGTGATTAAAGAATGTGTTCAAAGAACTGTTTGTTTTCCTAAAATTTTATGCATATATATCTTGATCTTAGAGAAAATTCACTTGCATGTTATTTGAACCAATGGCATTTTTCGAGGGCTTTTATTTGGTGAAGTGGTAAAAAAGTCCAATTATTCCAACTTCCAACTATAAAAATTCCGGCTGAATATGGAAAAAGGAATTTGTGCACAAAATTGTCCGAATAGTCAGTATTCAAAGTCAATTTTCCAAAATAAAAAAAGCGATTTAATCAGATTTGGCCTTCCTATGTCTCACTTTTCATGTGGTTGTTCTTGACTCTACCCCAACTCTCTCATATTCTCTGTTTGGCTGCGTGTAAAACCTGCTTTGACTACATTCTGATTCATCTACCACAATTCTTTTACTATGATTCCCTCCTATGGCATAGGAGGCATCTTATTATTTCTTTATATCTTATTAGTTGTTTTTTTTTTTTTAATGAATAAATTACACTGACCTCATGAGATTCCGTCAACTATTATTCAAGACAGATCCAAAAAAGTAGCAACCTCAAAATTTTGTAAATATATAATTCAAAAAAGCAAAATTAATGGATATAATAGGAAAAAAAAAAAATCCCAAATATTATTATTAATCCTGTTAACAGGTGCGAAGTCTATTTGCACCAGCAACATTTTCATATAATTTTTATTGAAAGTCCAAATAAAGGTGACACAATTAATCAACTAATAATCAAATTTTATTTTTCTAATAAAAAAAAGAAGACAAACTTAATTATAATGTAATTGGGAACGTACTACTTAAGTAACGGCACCTTAGAAATTCTTAAATGGACTCATGACATGTGATACGTTGGCCCCCCCGTTACTAAATAATGAACTCACTTTTTTCTCTCACTTCGGCCTACATTTGATTTTTATTAGTCAATTTTACTCTCTCTCTCTCTCTCTCTCTCTCTCTCTCTAAACAATTATTCATGTGTTCTCGATTTTTCGCCACTATTAAACTTCTAATTTATGCTATATCACTGGAAGTTGGAAGTGGTCAATATTCAAAGTCAGGGTTCAAATGGGCTTTTGTGTGCGAAATTCTGACTTTAACCAAATTGTCTCTTTTTTCATTTTAAACCATCTTATTTCGTTTTTCTCTTTTTTCATTTACAATACGTTTTATCAGAGACCTTTCTGGACCCAGTTCAAGATGGAACAAGAAGACTCATGCTTGACATCCCATTTATGAGCCTACCTATTTGCAGGCCCACTGCAAAAATAAAATTGCAGGCCCAACAAAGCCACAAGAATAGTCAAACTGACCGAAATTATCATATGATCAAAAACTAAGGTGTTTTTTATTATTATTATTATTTTTTTTTGTTCTCGCTCTCCTTGAAGGAGGAGGAGGAGATATAGCAATGCTACGAGGAGTCACGTGTATGATTTATAAAACGCCAACAAAAATGAGTTGTGTCCCACTCAAGTAATTGGCACATATATCCATAACATATATCCATAAAAAATAAAAAATAATAAAAAAGGCACATATATATAGGGATTCTTAAAATAATATATCCATAACATGTGATGTGTTGGTTACCTTGAAATATATGACTCACAAATTCCTAGGGGTAATATTATAATTCTTATGAGAATGCATATTTATCCCATACAGATGAATATAGAGAGGATCAAGATACAGAGAACATCTCATGATAATATACATACATACACACATATACAAATATAGATATAGAACTACCCCTGTGGGAATTTGAACCCTCCACCTTCCCACTCTTTGGTATATATATGGTATGAATCATGTTCACCTGGTCTACCTTGTGCGTTAATAATATCCTTAACGCAGCAGTTTTACACAAGTGTGTGTGTGTGTGTGTTGCCAAATTATTTGATTATGCTTATCTTAGTTTAAATTGAAGTCAACAATCAACTCTCTCTACTCAGCTGAGATCTAATCAATAAATTATAATTTACAAAACAATGTCACTCATATGAATAACCAAACAAATAAGTGGAAAATATTAATGAACAGAACAAGTTTACATAAGGATTAAAAATGGTTAACCACCACTATCGTTAGGTACACAGATGAAAGTGATAAATAAATTTAACTGATATTGATTAGTAATTAAAAAGGACTTTTTCTGGAAATTCACCAAAAAAGAATCCGACCAAAAAACCAGGAAATTTTAATAAAAGCTAAAACCCCAAATTCTTAAATCAATAGAGTACCCAAAAGGCCCCATTAAGAGACGTCGATCCCAGCTCTCGTGCTTGAGAACCACAAGACATTTGCTCATAAATACTCTCAAACCATAACATGTTCCCTTGAGGTGTTCTAAAGGGCAAATTTCTTATAAAGAAAATCCAAAAAAAATTTGGGATTTCAAGCAAAATTCCTATAAATATCTTGTTTCTGCTGAAATGGACAAAACAACCAAAAAGGCAAAGCAAAAAGTTAATTAGCCAAATGACAGAATTTCAGTAACTGAAAAAATGAATGGACTTCTCAGGCAATTTAAGTTATACCTTAAGTGCCAAGATTTGGCGCAGGGGTTGCCACTGGCTGGCCGTGTGAATATCTCCACTGCCCACATGCTGTGCATTTCTCTAACTCCACACTGTTTTCTAGAGTACAGAATTTACATGACCAGATACTGTACTTGCCTTTAACATCTTTGGGCTTTAGAGTGCTGCAAAGCTCGCATATTGGAGCTAATGGCTGCAACAATCAACCATAATTCACACGGAGAAGACTCGGGTGAGTTTCTTTGTTCTTATAATATGTAATTAAATAGCACGAATTATAGGTAAAAAGTGAAGTGAACTTTACTATAAAAACTCTTCCACTGGCTGTAATTAAATAGCACGAATTATGGCAGCATGCCACAGGCTAAGTCTTAACAGAACATCTAAACTATGTTTCAACATGTAGAACAGAAAATCAAAACAAAACATTAATCTTTATGTTCAAGATTTCCATAATTTCAAACCAGTAATAAAATCAGAGTGCTCTCCACCTAAGCTATGTCAAGTGAAAAGAGCCAAGTGATCAAATTTTCAAAATAAGTATCTCCCATCCTAATTATTTATAATACCACTGGGCAGAGTACAGCAGTAAAGCAAAGATGGGGCAAAATAGATGAAAGAGCGAATGAAAGGGGAAAAGTAAAATAAGAAATAAAGCCACATTCCAATCCATTGGCATCAGGAAAAAAGAAAAGCTTCTTATAAAGTTTCAATCTTCCAACAAAACCTTTCACGATGGAATGCAATTATGTAAGTTTGCCCTTCCCTTCCTATAACTAATAATGAGACAAAGTTGTTAAAATTGCTTTCATGCTTCACAGCCAAACCTTGCTTATACTGTTGTCTCAATCAAATAATCTACCATAATAAAATTATACATTAATCTACATGAACCCCTTTTCTTCATTCTTCTCTATCTGAAACCAATAGTCAAAGTTGATTCCCGCCACTAAAGATAGACCTAACATTGTCTTTTATTAGGCACATATTCATTCTCAACCCAAGGGTAACCATATCCTCTATCTAAGGCCATAAACAAATAATGCATGCTACTCTGAAAGTAACAAGAATTATGTTAATAACACTCACGATATTCAAACAATAAAAAACCCTACTGAACCAATAAGAAAATATTAGTACACAAAATTTTGTATGCTGCTCCAAAAGCAAATACTGATTATGTTTATGACATGTTTCAACAGGAGACGAGAAAAGATATTTAAGTGAAAGAATGAATACAGTTGAATAAAATGAAAATCTTTTGACTGCACACTTACCGGATTCAATAAAGTGCAAGTTGCACACTCCCACATATTGGATTCCTCTGCATTATGTGTTACATCATGATTAAGCATGGATCCAGAAGTTGAAGTATCCATAGTTAAATCCACAAAACCAGATTTTGGAGGGCCATTTGATGACTGAGAAAGTGACCTATTATCAGTGTCACGACTTCTTTTTTGAGGTATCTGATCATTACGAGACATAGACCCAGAAGTAGAACCAACCATGGTCAAATCCACGAAACTGGTTTCTAAACGACCATTAGAAGACTGAGATAATGAACTGTTATTTGATTCTCGACTTCTTTTTCGAGATATTGCATCTGAAGAATGTACATCAGAACCACTATAAAGCTTGCTGCTTCTAGCATTTTGATCAATATATGCGGGTTTCTGCAGGATATCAGTACAATTTTCTCCTTCACCAGATAATTCACAATGCTCAGAGCCACACCATACGTCATCCTGCAATCTCCTTTCTGCAGCCATTGCAGCAGCTTGTATTGGACTCAGTGCAACCATAATAGACTTATTGCCACCAACGCATTTAGGCCCTGATGGTAGTAGAGATCCCAGACTTGCTCTCTTTTCTGCAGCTGCTAGTGCAGTTTGGCGGAGAGATGAAAGAGGAGGTTGACGGGAGAAACCACCCAAGCGTCTCCCAGGAAGATCGAATCCCTCTCCAGTGCCAGCTATTCCCTTGTTTATCAGCTCTTCACATTCCTTAATTTGGCAGCGATTATATCACACACACATACACATATATATATGGATATAGAACAAAATAAGCAAGGCAATAACGTAAGCACTTTATCAACCTAAAAAACTAATTGCTTATCTCATTCACTCTGGTTAATGACAAATAACCCATTTAGATCACATTCAACCAAGATGACCCAGTATCAAGAGTACTTTACCAGCCTTTAAATTGCATATAGAAGCACAAGAGACTTAATACCTCAAATCCATATGGATAGAAAAGGAAACTTCAAAGAACCAAAAATTAACAGCAAACTGACCTATTATGCTGCAGTGCACGCTCTCATCAATCAATTAAAAAAGACATAAAATTTGAAAAAATCATCCAAACAGGAAAGATCCTGGGACCCAAAAACTAAGGACTTTGACGAGACAGTGTAAGTTCATGTTAAAATTTTACAAACAGAAGATTTTGACATAACTTATCCCATAACAGAAGGTCAACAAAAAGAATATGTTGTTACCAATAATCACCATGGAAGTTGAAAGATAATTTTAGTATAGAGAACAAATTAAATTTCAAATGAAGCTCAAATATAGAAGATGGTGCAGCTTTCATAAAAATCTAGGAACTACTCTTTCAATTTTCCTGTTTGCCACTAACTCATATTTGATTCATGGAAATACTGAGACAAAAGAAAACAAAATGCCTAAAAATGCTTAAGAAAAATAGAAAATCCATTTAAGGATTCTCTTCTCTTACATTCTCTCCACTTACCCAACCATGCCCATTTCATATCCGAAGTTTTTGGATGACATTTCACAACTCCACATATTGCTCCCATAATAGTCCGTTTCCCATCTCCATTGAGATACAAATTGGAAGTTTATAAATTATGCATGTTGCTTCCATAATACTACCTCCATCCCAAATTAGACGTCTTGTTTGGGGAACCGTGACTCACAAGTTCCCCAAACATGACATCTTTTTTGGGACTGAGGGAGTAGTCCATTTGTCACCTCTATTGAGATACAAATTGGAAGTTTATAAATTATGTTAGAAAAGAAGTTTATGCTATTTTAAAAGGAAGAGAGAGAGAACAAAAAGTATTTTGTGTATAAAAAACCAACTCAGCATCGCACCCTTGAATATGGCTGCAGGAACTTAGATCAGGTGAACAAGGGGAACAGAAAACGATTTAAGATTAGATATGATGAACTAATAAATGAGATCAGTGTGAATCAAGTGCAGTAATTAGTCAAATCTAAATTGACAAAGCACCAAAGAAAAGCAAGCCTAATATCTTCCAGCTGTATTCAGAACTTCACAAGGATACCATATCAAGCTTTGCAAATTAAATATACTTCAAAATGCAAGAGAAAAGGTCATCAACATTATCTCAATCTTTGGAAACAATGCCATTGATGACAATATCAATTGCATATAGATGGTGAGTCTTTCTTCTGAGCGTTGGCCACTTACAATCATAGTGTCCTAAGGAGTTCAACACCAACAATCCATACAAATCAGAAATTGAAGGTTGGTTAGTTAATAGAGGAGATCAATCACAAGAGGAAGTGCAAATTTTGTGAGGAGCGGATTCGTAGACCGATAGCAATATTGTCTGAGGAAAAAAAAAAAACTTGCGTGAGTTTAGATCTGAGGCAACTAAACGTTTCGAGGGTTTATATGATTTTTCCATTGTGTCTTTGTGTGGACTGGAAGATCGCTATTTGCTTTATATTTCTGTACACCACGCTCACTTTTACTATGGTATTTATTAACTGGTATCCATATTTCAGTTTGGCCTAATTAGTCACCCTCCCTCCAGGTCTAATTGGAACATAACGTACTCTGACGTAAAAATGCTTCAACTTGTGGTCATTTTCATTTCTTCTCTTTTGCACATCAATTTTTTCTTTTTTTAAAAAATAAATAAAAAGAACATTTCAGATTATAAATTTTAAAGTTACCTTTCTTAGTTCATCCCAAAGCTTGTAGAAATTGGCATTGTGAGGACCATGAACATTATGGCAGAGCTCATGAAGCATTGTATCAAGAACTTGATCAAAAGGAAAGAAATCCCAGTCCCTGTTTGCCCTTCGAAGCCTCAACTTTACATGGACACCACCTCCCACATTCAACCCCAGAAGTGCTGGATTCTTAGGGCTGAAATTTTATTTTATTTGTTCAGTGTCATATCAGAAAACAGAACAAGACAAAAATATAAACATGAAAAATAAGAATATAATTAAAAGGTCAGAGATGCAATCATGGATTCCCAGTTCTCTCTCTTTTTGTTATTCAGGCATAAGTAAAGCAAGAAGAAATGTCACAATAATTCAAAGAGAAGCTTCACCCATACAACTAAAAAAATGTTCCATTCAGATGGTGATAATTTTTATGAAATTTGAAGATAGTAAAAACTGAATCATGGGCTTTTCCTTCTTTGGGACCTGAAGGGAAAAAAAATAAAAAATACTCTATTGTACTCAGCCAAATTACACTAGAGCAATTCTATTCAAGCCTAAAATATAAGCCGACTAAACAATGTCAAAAGAAAATGACCAATACATATATTCATGGGGAGTCTACATGATGTCATCTTCGCAAGTCAATGGTCACCTTCCATTTGCAGTAATTTGTGGGCTAAGTTTCTCACTCTCAGAAGAATTTTCCATCCCATTATTTAGCTTAATTAAGGTTTTTAATCTTTGAAAATCAAAAACAAAAGAGAGAAAGAAAACATAGAACAAAGTGAAAACAAGTGAACTGATAACTTTTCCTACTGTTTCACGGTTGTTAAACAAAGCATTAAAATCATACCACATTTTGTAAAATCAATATATAAATCTGGGAATTTCGAAGCAGGGCACCACTAGAGTTTCCATTTAAAGTTTCCTGACTATTCCTTTACTTTCCTACAGTTTCTTGGCAACCAAAAAGAACACTAGAATATGGAAAATTACCAGAATTCAGATAGAACCTTGACCCTCCATTTGTGTTTCCGCATGATGGGTTGAACCTGTTTAGCAATTCTCTCGAGAAACTTCTTAGCCTCGTCCTCTCCATCCTTCTTCTTGAGGGCTTTAATTTCCCAAACCTTGTGGAGATCGCCCGAATTCATGGTTGTTGAATCAAACACGATCAAAACCCTAAAACCCTCCCTCGTCGAACTGATTCGAGTAAAACCCAATTGATGACTACATATACAGATTCAGATTATCATTTTGCATAAACAAATCAAATGGACGATTATCGATTCAATGTGGAGGGCTGATTGGCGCCTTATGGGGTTTCAACTTTCAAACTCTGAGCATTGCCGTCTTTGTCACAAAAGCCCTTTTTGCAATTTATAAACCCGTGTGATTCATTCAAAATTACGACTTTTTCCATACTTTTTTCGAAATTTATTTTTTTGGACTGTTCCAATTGTCAATTTGTAACCTTTTTTTAGATAATTTACCAAACAAATGAAAATGAAATGGCATTAGCCAATTGAATTTATGATAATTGAATTTTTTTTATTTCTTATTCAGGTAAATAATTCACACAAATTTTATTTTTCCCTACAACTTGAACTCTCAATCTAATATTTGTAAGAGTAGAGAAAAGTTAGTACCAAGTTACAAATTGATTGTCACTATTTGTATAACATAGTTATTAGAAGTTGAACCCGCATTTTCCTGCTTGAGGAATTAATCATTAGACCTAATAATAACACAAGACTTTGTAACTCTGAAAACAGTTCTCAATAATTCAGAGAACATAAACAGTGTTTAAAGATTAATAAAAGATAATTATCTGAAAACAGTATTTTTTATAAATAATTTTTTAGAAAATAGTTTTCAAAAAATTGAGCTGAACACAATTTTTTTTTGTACAGTTTTTTATTTTCAATTTTTTTTTATTATTAGAATTATAAATCAAACAAGGTCATAGCTATCAACAAATATACTATGAAAGCAATAAAACACTAGTCACCTTTAAGATTATTATAATTCTCTGTCATATACAATTATAATAAGACTAAAATTAATTCTCACCTCTGTCACTTTGAGAGGTAGAATAGATCTCAATGCACTATATATCCTTTAATTTATCTTAAATCATCCGCACAAAAAATAAATATATAATGCAATATTACTCTAAATCCAACCAAGATACATAAAATAAAAAAAATACTCACTTTTGTAAATAGCTTCTCTAAAAACTATATTTGTGTATTAGGACTTGACACAAACTACATAGTCCATATCACAACACGACTCTTTTGATAAATAATTGCCTTAACTAGCCTATTTTTTCAAACACACAATGAAAATTCATTTCGAATACAATTCAATTCCCTTTCTTCTTTTCCAATTCAGATTTATTAGAAAAAATAAAATTTCTGATATATATTTATTTATTTAATTTCCTTGCCCGCAAAGGTTTTCCAATTCAGATTACCCCTAATTTTAAATTGCAAATTGAGAGAATTGGGTTGTCACTTCGGCACAAGACGACAGTCTCTTCATAAGCCTGCGAAATTTCCCCGACGCTGCGACTCTCTCCCCCCTCTCCTCTCTCTCTCTCTCTCTCTCTCTCAAATTGATTTTTGCAACGTCCCCAACAGTTTATATAAAATATATACACACATGTACATACATATCACAAACTAGAGAGAGTAAAAGTGAGGAAGAGTATTCAACAGTTTCGTGAATATATTTGCTTGACAACAGTATTGATTTAAGAGAGAGAGGCTTCTCTGTGATTGGATTTGATATTCACAACTTCGAAGAATGGCGGGAATTGCTATAATTTTAGATCTACTGAGGAAAAATTCAAGCTTCGGTGCCCAATCCCTACATTCTTATGGTCCTTTCTCAGCGTCACTCGCAGCTTCCACTGCAGCCGCCACCTTCGCTGCCGGTTACCCTTTTGCTTCAAGGGCTTTGTTCGGGTACTTACACTCTCTCTCTCTCTCTAGATATGTATGGATTCTATATATATATGGATTAGTGTGTGTATATGTATGCGTAAACACACAAAATCCCTTTCATACATATATCAGTATATATACTGTTTAGGTTCATGTTAATTTTAGGCTGTTATTTGTCTAAAAACTCAAAATATAGGTTGAATTCAAAAGTAATTGAACTCTTCAAATCAGGGGATTAAATGGATGTAAACTGAAGTACTTTAAAAGAGTTCACTGTTCACTGTGGATAACATTGATACTATTGCCAGACTGATTTATGGAAAAGATTTTGACTTGGTTATATTTAATATGTTATTATATTTGTTTAGTTTCATCTATCTATGTCTTGAATTTCTCATATAATCAACTTAGAGACTGTTAACTCAAGTTATTTTATTTAATAGAATTTAGATTTTTGACATGGTAAAAGAATCAATGATCTTTTGGTTATGCTGAATTTTCCCCTGTTCCTAAAACTTGGTACAAGCAATCCTAAAATCTTGACTTCTTTTATAAACCCCATAACCACGTTGGAGTCAAATTAATCACTTGAACAGACTGTATTATCACCAAACCACTACTTTTCATAATTTCATTTTGGGGAAGTTTAAGAACTCAAATCTAAGGTTACAACGGGTTTGCTTAGATTCTTAGGTTTTGTCCATGAGGACCAGGAGTTTGGTGCGAAAAAGTTTTTCACCTTATAAAGGTCCAAAGCTATAGGCCTAGAGAAGATTTGGCCTTTTATTTTACCTTCATAATCACGTCTGAATTAAATCAGTAACTTGTCACCGCCAAACTACCACTTTTCATGTTGAAAACTGTAAGAAAGCAAGTCTAAGGTTTTAATCTCGTGTAATGGGTTGACTTTGATTGGGAGTTTGGCCTGTAAAATATTTTCATATCATAAAGGTTCAGATCAGCAGGCTGCCCTGAACCACATAGCCCATGGATAAAGGATTTTGTTCTATGGAGGCCTCATTTCTTTTTCCCGATTATTGTTAGCCCATCAGAGACCTATATTATATCAGTAGTGGCCATCAAGAAATTTATACGAATGGTAACAGTTTTATCAAACTCATGAAGATTTTAGTTACAATAAGTTTGAGGGAGCTTGTTGTGGATCCAAGTTTAAAAGGAACAAAAAATCAGAGAGATCAAGTGGAAGGGAGGCGGAAGGAAGTTAAAAGATTCAATTGTGTGGAAGATTGAGGAGATCAAAGACAGTGCAAGAGTAATTTCATGGAAAAGATTCAAAAGATTTTTGACTTAATTATATTTATAATTTTAGAGATAATATACATAGTCAATCTTGTCTCCATTTATGTGATATCTAGTTTTCTTGTTTGTCACATGAATTCCCTATATGAGTCAATTTAAGGATTTGTTGCAATTCAAGTTGGTTTATCAATAAAATTAAATTTTTTAATATAGGTTGCAACTTGAATCTGAGATTTTGTAGCTGGTCTTATACCAAGTGTCACCAATATGCCGGGACTGGCAGATGTGTCAAATCAAGCTCTATAACCCATTTAAACAGTAATTCAAAGACAGTTAGTTACTGTTAGGTATTTTGGCATTAATTTGTTATGAAATCTTTACTGGGGGTGCCACCATATGTTAGGCAACTGCATGCAAACAATGATATTTTAAAGATGCACTTGTATTTGTACTGATTGGTATACATACCTTAGTGTTTGTTTGGGCTATAGCAGGCACTGCTGAATTGGGTGAGATAAAAAAATGTGGATCATGTGGTTTGTATTAGATATTATTGGTTTTATCTTGATTTGGTGCTGAGTTATGGCAGGCTGCTATTATCATGTTTCAAGCAACTGCATATAATCAACATTTTAAGGCTGTATTTCAGTTAGTGTTAGTGAAAAGTGTGACAAAAAAATATCATCTTGCTGTTGATTTTTTTCTTAGTTGAACATGGTTTATTTTTAGAGGAACGATTTTGTCATCATTTCCTAGTTCAGTCGAGAAGGGAACTGATGCTGTGCATTGGCTTTGTGTAAAAATTTGTTCGTTTTCGTGGGTAATATACGGTAGTTTGATGCAAGGAGAAATCTATTTAGTGAAAAAATATTATTGATCATATGTTACACTAACTGAATTTTGGTGTAGCTCATTCTTGATCTGCTTGGTGCTATTTTAGGAATTGACATGGTATTTGAAGTAATAGTCTGTTTTGCAGATAGCTTGGAGTTGTAATACATTGTAACAATCTTCTGTTATTGACTGGTAATGTTCATGGTACAGTAATTCAGGCATATCAGTTGCTCATGCTGATGCTGGCGCAGATATAACCGACGATTATATATCTAACATACGAAGTGTATCTGGAAATATCTTTCAGCATGATTCTCTGAAATACAGTACCAAAGAGTACTACTTCGAGCTGAAACCTCTATTCTCGGCTTTTGGTTTGAAGTCCTTCGCATTAACATCATTGAGGTCCTTCCTATTGTTTTATCTGCCTCTTTTGGAGCCTCGCACTAACATGGACGAGGATGATGATGACTTCCTACAGGACACTTCGGATGAGCACCATACAGATTTGGTCGTTCCCTTCAAGAAATCAGTGAAGCAAATAATTCGCGAGGTGTGTTTCACAAATTCTCCCATATTTTCTCTTCTAACACTTTATGATTATAAAGCCTTACAAGGTGGTTTGGTGAGTCTAGAGTTTTAAGAGCAGTTAAGAATTTTATGATTGCAAAGAACTTTTTTCTTTTAACTAGATAGCATGTCCTATTTTGAAGTACGTATAATTTTCTTTAATTATAACTTGGATCTTGAATGACCTTGTGGTTCTCCCATTGCAATATTGTACTAAATGTGAGAGTCAAACAGAAACAATGCGTTGGTAATTGTCTATAAATGGCCACTTTCATCAGTAATTTTAGGTCAATTAAATGTGGCACAGGGGGTTTATTTCAGTTAATAGCATCATTAGTATCCTCCACCAATTTTGAGAATGATAAAGTGTGCACTTTTATGTTTATGATTGATTGGACCGAAGAATGTTTAATTCTATGTATTTGCAGTGACTATGTGATTAGATCAACAACAATCTTTGTTCAGAAGTTCCAATCAGTTCATTGGAACTCTAATGTTCTCTAACTGCAAAGAAACGTATTGTAGAACAAGACATTTAGAAAATGGTAGTAATAAATTCACTGCCTGTTTATATCCTTGAAATGATTGGGTATAATTATATTGTACTGAGATTATTAGTATTTGCTTTACTTTATACCTATTTTTCCTATCTTAATATTGAATTAAACAATTGTGCTCATCTCGAAAAGTTTAAGAGTAGAAGTTAGATTGTGAGTCATAAAAAGCCTCAAGGAATAAATAGAAAGTAATTTGCTTTAGAAGACCAACTGAACTCTACTCATCTCAATTAATCCTTGTCATTGATTGTCTATTTTATTTTCCCACATTACTTCTTTTACTCCATTTTTTTTTTTTCATGGTAAACAAATGAGGAAAATAATTTCTTTTGCATTGTTTTTTTCTTTTTCCTCGCTAATCCTCAAATGGAATGGAGCCTAAATGTGACCGTCAACATTGGAGAATCCATTTTTTTCCCCAAATTTTTCTTTTCCTAAGTAATTCTCCATTTTTTCTTTTGCATTGTTGTGGTATTTTATACATTTCAATGCTAGTCTTATCGTGCTATTCTCTTCAGAGAATCCATAGCTTTGTCCAATATCAGCCATGCATGTGAGTGCCTAATATATTAGAGGGTTCCAACCGTTCTAAACTGTAAAATTGTTAAGTTTTTAAGAAACTAGAACTATTCTTTCTTTGGGTTGAGTGTGTAGCTTGTACCTGATTAAGTAATTACAGTATATTGACCCCAGAAAAATTAATTATTACACGTTGTTAGTTCAGAACTTCCTCTAGTATGGACACAATATACCCAATTTGTGATGACACAGTCTTTTAACTAGTAGATAATTTCAAATAAGAAAAATGAACTTGATCATTGGACGCTCAAGACATGTGCAACAATCTGGTTCTGACTGTTTCTAAAGCATGACGTCTGCCAACACCCAAGTTCAGTTGTTCTCTGCTGAGAAAGTATTAATTCACGAAATCTAAAACGTTAACAAATCTTCTTTTCACTCACCATATACTATATACCTTGCTTCTGAGATAGTACACTTTAAGCAACACTATACCGTAACCAAACAAACATACTCCATGAGTCAACTTGAATATATCAAGTAGCACATCATGGCTACTGCAGAAAGACAGACTCTCAATGTTCAACATGGACCTTTCTTCTAACCTTGTTGTGTTTGTATGCTCACTTCTATCTCATCCAGTTATCTCAATGATTGCCACTCCATTATCCATACTCTTGCTCATGTTGATGCTCCTTATTCAAAGTTTGTAAAAATCTTATTCCCATGACCACTATTGTCGTCTTATTCAGTTCTTCTATTTACAATTCCTTATTCAGAAGACCCTGCACCCAGGAGTTATCTGTCTTTTTGAATATTTGTTCTGTCAGTTTATCAAAACTCTGGCATTTTCTTAAACTGCCATTTTCTCATTGTAACATTTGATCTGGTAAGGCATTAGACTCAGCTACTGACCTCTTTTTCTTGCTTGATGAAAGCAATGCTTGGAACTTCCTTTAAGCTTTGTTAAATTCTTCCTTAAGCATTCAGGAGTAGAATTAACTAAACTATGTTCTGCATCATGTATCAGACCACTGTTGTAACTACTAGACGGGTTCTGGAAAGACTTGCTGTGCATTATTTCTCACAGCGTATGGCATGGAAACTTCTTAAAGGTACACTCCATAAACTAGAAATGTGGCTAATAGAGATAATTGATCTAATTTTACAGTGTTCCGATTTCGATGCTTATGGTTAATAACTGAGTGTTCTGATCAACATATGCAGATGTTCCAAAATCAGCCGTGCGTAAGGCTGGAAGAGGCATGCCAACTTTAGTTTACTTCTACAGTGTTAGCAAAACAACTTTCAGAGGTCAAAACATTGAAGTTTGGTTCTCTTTATTGTGGACTTGTAGTTGGTTTCTATTCAACCTCACTGTTTTTTGTCCCATCTTTTGCTGTCTAAACAGGGCATTTTCTAGGAGTCGCAGCATCATGGCTCATCCAAGTTGGCATTGAAGTTTACCGGTTCTTTTCTGCTATGTTCAAATCGAATGAAGAGCCTGATAAGGTTGATAAAGCAGAACTAGTTCAGCTTCTTGGCAAGAAGGTTTATGGTACCACCGTTCGGTGTAGTGCATCACTGGTTTTCGCTTCTATTGGGGCAGGGATTGGTGCAACCCTCTTTCGCCCTTCAGCTGGTCAATGGATTGGTAAGAACGTCACCCTGGCACTTAATTTTTCGAAGCTTTTCAGAGGGGAATTTCAATCTCTTCAAAACTATCATCTTCAAATTTTTGTGCCAGACTTCTAGGACTTATTTTTACTGTAATGCATTTTCTGCAGGCTGTGCTCTAGGGGATTTAGCAGGCCCCATTATTGTGGCCTTTTGTTACGAAAAAGTTCTTCACTCGGACCTTTAGGGCATCCAGGTTAGATTCCAATGTAACATTGACATTCAAATAAGGAGAGTTGACAGATTTTAAAATTTGATGCTACGTTTATGCATGGAGGTTACTGAAGCTGGTGTCTGCTTACAAGTGAATCTGCGAACAATACAGATAATGTTGAAATGAGCTTCTTCTTTTTTTTTTTGTTTTTTTTCCTAGTTTATTAAAATGAGTTGTTAAGCTTACATCGGGTTGGTAAACAATGCATTGTGCTTATTTATTTACTTTATGGCAAATAATGTGTTGTGTCTATATAACGTGAAGTATGGGAACTGTTTTTATGTGCTTTTATTTATATTCATATTTTAGAAATAAAAAAAGTAGTTTTGTACAATTTCATGTCTTAATTAACTACAGGTGCAAAAAATTCTGTTGAATGATTATTTTTATAGCTTAAAATTCCAGTAGTCCCACATTTGTGGCATTGATCGTTATTAGACAACTGAGAAAAAATTTGTGGGAAAAAATATTAATCATGTTTAAGAAATACAGTACGTTTTGTAGTTACTAGGAACCAATTATTATTATTTTTTTATTATTTATTTATTTTTTGTTGTTGAATTGAGA
>JAOTQH010000050.1:6646049-6657404 GCA_025631255.1 Cornus kousa
CTCTTGTTACATAATGATTGTCACAGTAATGAAAGAATTTATGAAAGTGACAGAAATGTTGTTTCAACCTTTGCTGTATATGCTGCACACAGAATTGTGATTAAGTGGGTAATTGAAGTGGCAAGTAGGATCAGAGTTCTGTAAAAGTATTATTACCTATGTTCTAGTCTGCAAGCACGAAGTTACTGGGTACCAGTTGCTTCTTGTAAATTTTGTTTTTTAAAAAAATGTTGCAAATCCTTGTGAATTTGAACTTGTTATTAGGTTGTGGGCCTGTGGTTGTGTTTGTGATAGTTACTTTCAAAATTTTCTTCTCTAAGAAACCTTTGCAGTGGACTGCTTCTTGGGAATGTCAAACCAATATTTTTAGGGTAATTGCTTATTTTATTTATTAATTGGTGATTATCTGTTTTTTATAACAGATGTTTCTTTTTTGTTTCATTTGCAGGCAACCTTCACTGACATTATGAAGCAACTTGGTACAGCTTATTATTTGCGTGCATTTTTAATATGATATTTATTGAGTTGGAGTTTATTAATTTTAAAATTCTTTTCTTTTTTTCTTTTTTTTTTTTTCCTAAATAAAGCTCATTCAAATTCTATGTATTGCATCTAGTTCTATTCTCAGTAAATGTGAAAATCCCATCTTAAGATTTTTTTTTTTTTTTTTTTTTTTTTTTTGTGTGTGTCAAAACTTGGCCCTATTTCAGCTGGGTGGTTTAATACAGATCTGACACCCAGAAAATCATCAATAAAGCTCATGATCCAGGATGAACTAACCAAACTAGCTGAAGAGGGAGATGATGAAGAGGAGGAAGGCGATGTTGAGAAAGATGAAGAAACCCGACATTCCAGCCGAGGTGTGGAGGTCTGACTGCCAGGATGGATCACTACTACACGAAAAATGGTATAGCTTATCATTATCTTCACAATCCGTTTTCCGAATTTGAATTGCTGCTATGTTACTTGTAGCGTTTTCGTCTGTGTCTAAATTGTTGGCAGCTGTAAATTATTGTTAGTGTTTTATTTGCTGGCCGACGAACTCCTGTTTGCTTGAAATCAGTAGAGTTACACTTCTTGAGCTGGGCTGCAATGTTGCGGCATATTTTGTACACAAACTTGTATGAATTTCTTTTCTTTAATATAGCAGGCCCTTTGTTGACTAAAAGAGATGGATATTCTAGTCTAGTTTCAATATTTTTCGGATGGAGCGTTGGAGAT
Organism: Cornus kousa; assembly: GCA_025631255.1. Lineage (NCBI taxonomy): Eukaryota > Viridiplantae > Streptophyta > Magnoliopsida > Cornales > Cornaceae > Cornus > Cornus kousa. The sequence goes on from JAOTQH010000050.1 coordinate 6,647,271, forward strand.
CAAGATTTGAAATTTTGAATAAAAGTGCAGTCTGGCATTGTGCCATTATACATATGCTAAATATATGTATGTATATGTGTGACATCATTTCATTTATTTAGAATTAAGTAATAAATTTAAGTTGTCTTTCCAGCATTGTATGATAAAACTCCGAGACCCAGAGAGAGAGAGAGAGAAACTGGGTATAAATGATAAATATTACGTATTATTGGGATATTATTATTATTTTTTCTTTATTGGGATATTATTCAGAGTCTATTATTATTATTTTAAGGAAATGAAACAATTCTCATTAGAAACACTAATACTTGTTCACAACTGAAAACTGTCCAAAATAGTCTCTCTAACCTAATTGAGAATTGATTATGTTATTCATCAACTTTTCCTTTCCTTTAAAGGTTAAAGTACAAGCATCTAGGACACCAATCCTCTTGTGGACTCTTGGCTTAGGAGTTGGTTTGTGTGGCCACACCAACCTCTAGGTCTCGAGTTCGAGGATTGGTATGAAGAGAAGAAGCAAAGAAGAAGAAAAAGAGGTATTTCAAAATACCTCCATTTTGTTGTCTCAAAGGCTCTCTCTCTCTCTCTACATTTTTTTTTTTATTTTTTTGTGCAGATCTTGTTTAAATTATTATTATTATTATTATTATTATTTTTGTCCTAATTAGTACTAACACACACATGCGTTCAGCTCGAACTCCTAACCTCTCTGTGAGAAGTAAGAGTTTGATATCGAACTCCTAACCTCTCTGTGAGAAGTAAGAGTTTGATACCGCTAGGCCACTAGCCTGTTGATAGATCTTGTTTAAAAATTGTTTCTAAATCTTCTACTGGTGAGTTCTAATTAAAAAAAGGAATTGAATTTACTTGCAAAAAAATAAATACTAAATTAAAAGACTTGAGAAAGATCATTAGATGTAGTTGAAATACTCTGAACAAATTGATAAACAGTTGTGTCATTCTCTTTATTAAAAATATCTAATAAATACTGAAAATATCAAAAGAGTATAAAAATCAGAGTGAAATATACATCCCTTGTATCCCTTGTTTATATGGATGGTATTAGATATATAATGACATAACTATGGAAAGAAACAGAAATCGAAGGCAACTTAGAAGGTATATTTTACTTATTTAAGGAAATTAAAAGAATTTAAAGACAGAAAAAGAAAAATAAGGGAAAATTAAAGAGAATTTTAAAAATTAAAATAATTTTAGGGAGGCATTATGTACAAATTTCTATATATATATATATATGTAAAAACAAAAAATTAAAATAACTATAATAATATAGTTGGCGGGGCCAATCCAGGGCATGTGCCCTCTGGACATGAACTAGCTCAGCCGACATTACCATTTTTTTTTTTCTATGCGTCAACTTCTATTAAGCTGTTTTTCCCTTTATATATAAAATATGTACTTTTATGTTCGTATGAGATTCCCATCTCCATTTAATATACTACATTCTACACTAAACTCATTTAATCCACAAAAATTACACCCTAACCCTCTCTCTTATAAAATTTTCACCCCCAGTAAACACCATAACAGTGATGATGATAATTATCTATTATTATCCTCCATCATTACAAACTTACGTCATTATCATTATCAATAATTTAGTTACATTGGCCACACCACGTGATTACGAACCCTAGTTAATATGACATTGACCAGACTACGTGATTACGAGTCCTAGTTAGTAAATTCGTCAATGATACGCGAATTATTAGATTTTTTTAAAAAATACTTTCATTTGTTTTTCAGATTTCAATTATACTATAAAATATACGAATTTCACCATCAACCCGTGTGATTTTAAACGTTTTAATACGGGTCAGTACAGTTTAATACGCTGTTTTATATCTCAGATCCCAAATATTTTACTTTCCCAATGCACTTCTAATTCTATATTTTTTCAAATATATATTTATTAAATTCAATGAATTTAGCACTCGCAGTGCAATTCTAATTTTATAGTTTTTTCAAATACAATTTTTTTTATACTAAATTCAATGTATTAAGCACTCCAAGGCGTGATCCTCAATTAAGTAATGGAAAATATATATACCCACACTTTATGAAACACAGTGTAGATTCTTATCTATCTTTGTAATATTTTTTATAATTTCAAAGATTTTTTAAAATTTGTTTTGGAAAGTTTACACACTTTTTAGTGATAAAATGAATCGAGAACACTTTTAGAATTTAAGCATATGAATAAATATATTATGTGAAATTTTAATCTAGTTTAATTTAAAATTTTAATTTTAATAAATTATGCTCATGCTTTTATTATATATCGAAGGTTCGATATTGATAAAATTTTAAATAATAATAATTATAAAATCGAACGATAGTGCCATTGTTCACCAAGTTTGAGCACCAAATCCTAGTAAACCAACAGAAATGCAGCCCTACCAGGGTCCAGGACTCCTAGTTGTAGCAATTTAACAACTCAAAAATTAAATTAGCTTTTAGCACGCGCACACAAATGCACAAAATTAGTATAGCTCTGTCTTGGTGACTTTGGAGTGTTAATTCCCAAACTCCAGGTCAAGACTTGGAGACTTTTATAAAGTACAAATAAAAAGGGCATAAAAATTGCATAATTTTTTTATTATATAAAAATACTATTTAAATATGATATATATCATAATATATTATTCATAAATATAATTGGTAAAAAGTAACTCATTAATTGATTCACAACAAGCATATTCATGATGAGACATTCAACCTCCAAAACGTAAATACTTTTTCTAATGTAAGGGAAACCTTTTAATAATCGAAGTTGATACAAATAATTGCAACATTGAAAACCAATAATTGTACCCGTGAGGAAAATATATGGCCCACATTCAGAGATACGCCAAAGAAGTGATTTTTTTTTTTTTTTTTACTAGTAATGTGAAAGAAGGGATATCATGGCATTTGATTTGATTACGATTATTTACCCCAAATAGGGCAGATTATCGAAACAGAATTGATGAGGCAGACTCCAGATAAGTAGAAAGAATTCATTTTTTTATGGATTATATTGCAGATAAAGGCAAATATTCCAACCTACAACAACACACAATAAAGTAGAACAAGAAACAAGAAGAAAATGAAACTCCACCTGAGAGCACACAAAGTGCAGCTTATAAAAATTTGACAATAAAACATGTAATATATACAAGCCAACAAATTACACATTTCTCAAGTGTCTGCATATTCTACATAAGAATTTTCTACATATTCTACAAAAGAATTGGATGGCTGAAATTCTACATATTCTTCCAAAGGGGAAAAAAAGGTGGCGAGGTTGAAATATCAGTTGAGAGTAGGGAAAAGATAATAATAATACAACAAAACCGGAAAAAAAAAAAAAAAAAAAAAAAAAAAGGCAGATTAGTGAAAATGAAACATACCTATCTTGTCTTAAAGCCTATTACATAACATTCAACAGTAAGTTCTAAATAATCCACCACATCTCAGACTTCCAACATTCTCAAAGCCATAATGAACCACAACATTGGTTTGTTCAAGTGATATTTGTCTAAAACATAAATGCAAATAAAGGAAAAGGTCTGATTCTACTTCAATGTCAGGAAAGGGGGAACACCATGCAATTTCTCTCTTGTTTGTCAGGTTGGGGAGCTTTGTTTTGATAGAAGCCCAGAATTTTGCTCTCACTTCACCACCCATTGTTAGATATCCTTCAAGCTAAACCAAAAAGAAAAGGTCAAGTGTCAATAATAAGCCATTCTTATCACAGCCGTCAAAAGAACACACTTTTGGGTGATAAAAAAGCATAAGTTTAATCTACTCCTACTGCAGATCACTATATGCTGAGTATAAAGAACTCTAGAATCAGATAAAAAATCTTGTTGAAATTATGCATTTCAGAAATATAATATTCCCAATCAGATAAAATACAAAATTGTAACATAAACTACAGTGCTTCAAGAAACACATGTGCATGGTCTCATACAGTTAATTAAACCCCGAACTACTCGAAAACCAACCTGAGTAAATTAGTGGAATGAATCGTGGACACAAAACAAAAAAGAATTCTCAGCAGGCTTTCTAGGAAAAGGGTCATAGAGCAGACATCAACAGCTTATGCCATATACGATCCACTCAGCCAATGTTTCTTACATAATTTCCAACATAACTAATTTAATGAAGTATATAGGTAACTGGTGCATTAAAATACTATATTTCATCATCCCAAGACTTTATAAGAATCACGTATATTAAACAAACCAACTCCAAGAAGCCTAAATGTGCTAATCTTGCTCATCAAAGATGGTAAATTGGTAATATTTCAACTTTCCAATCCTTTCTTGACTGTTTAAGCATCCTTCATCACTGAGTTGTCTCCATGGTTGTTACCCCTGTTACTAAAATTTTGAGGTCATATCTAGTTTTTGAATGGCTTACTGCATTGTCACGGTTGGGAATTGTGCCAACTCCAACAACTCTGAAATAACTAGAGTCTCTTACGGACAAGATATCCACCCAATCTGAAAGTCACGTCCATGTCACAAGAAGTAGGGTTCAATTATTTCCTATCATTCTTTTAAACCTCCTGCCTTGTTTAAATTCAAGAAACCTTGGAGCCCGTAACTCATTTCATTTGAATAACATTAATTACATTCATTGTTATAGTAATTGCATATCTTTGAACTATGGAATTGCAAAAAAAAGAGTAATTGCCAATTGTGCGAAGATTATTCCAAATGAAATTTATTTCTCCATCTCATTTTTTTCAACCCTTTGTAATCATGTCTCAAGTTCATCAATTTGTATATCCTCTTTTTTAGTAGAGCGAGTTGGATACAGTGATGCGGGTAGTGGCATTGTTGGTAATGAGTAGAACTTTAAGCAAATGGCAGATAGTAATGACTATGTAATTATATCTCATGTATCCCATGCATCCTTCTAACCATGCAGGTTGCATCAAAGGTCTTCACCACCACCTTAATCAACTCCAATCCACTTTCCATCTACGTCTTGTAGTATGATATATGCGTATGTGTGTGTGTGTGTGTGTGTGTGTGTTCCCCCTCTAGCTAGACCCTATCTCTATTCAAAGTGAAATGGAAGCCCTAAGCTGCTCCATTGAATGTAAATTCAGCTACAAATTGATGCAAATTGGCAAAGGATGTTGAGAGAAATAAATAGAGATTGCCAAGGGAAAGTACATTCTTTTATCTTTGTTATAATATAATAAGGGTAAAATTGTGATTTCAAGTAGCAATCAGAGGATAACATAGTCTCCCCAATCCTTTCAAGGGCAAAGGAGGAATTAACAAGGGTTCGGTTTCTGAAATCAGCAATTTTAAATGTAGACCAACCTTCACCTTTAATGGAAGGGCAAAAGTGTAAGTAAAACATAAACATAATGAGAGGTCTGTGTACTTTTTGGAAACATAGGGAACATCTATACATTTTTGTCAAACACACAGAGGTACCATAGGATGAGTTTAAGCTCAGAATTGCAGCCTTGGCTAAAACAAAATAAAATACAGCTAATTTTTCCCAGCTGATGTATGCAAGTCAGCTACCAGTATCATTTGTTAGGAGCAACTTTTATACACTTAAGTAAAAATGACTCCAACATATTATTGTATGGAAAAGTACACAGATATGTCTTACTATTCACCATATTTGTAACATGATTTGATTTCATGTGTGATGCGCATATAAATCAGCAAACATTGTGGTTGGCGAGCATGTTCAGAGTAGCAAGAGAGAGGGTAATGTACCTGCTGAGATCCTATGACAAACAGACACCTCACGTGAGTCACAGTTCCCAAAGCGGTCATCTATTTTGGGATGGAGGGAGTAAATAAATAAGGTAAGCTAAATTTGAGTGAGTTTGTAGAGCTGAAAAGCTAACCCAAGACAGTAGTTCAACTGGAGCATTCTAGAAAGAATTTATAGGGGGCCGTTACACTTTAACGGTAACATCAATAACAAAGGCACACAAAAATGCCTTTGGGTAGGAATAGTCATCTACTTGCTGGAAGCTCCCAGATCATCACAGGACTTATTCTTGGTGTATAGCCTGGATGGGCAGGGTAAAGGTCCATTTTATGGCCAAATAAAATTTTTCAGATCAGGCATGGGGGCCCAGAACAGGAATAACACATTATGTTCTACAATTAATGTGGATATATATATATACTTTATACATATTACTTGGTGCAGAATAATACACACCTGGCAGTAGAGATGCAGGACAAAGATGGAGTAAGAGAGTGCAACTTTTAGGGGGGGAAATTTAATAACATCACCAAGGCTTGTATGAGCAAATGTGGAGAAGTGGAAGGTCAAGGTCTTTAAGAATTCAACTTCCATTTAATTGGTTAAACAAACATAGTAGTGACAAAAATTATACCCATTGGGGAACAAACTCAAGCCTAGCTTATTTCTATAGAATAATATAAATCAACTTTAGATACCAAAAAAAGAAAAAAAAAAATCCCTTTAGAAACTAAAATAGGTACCCTCATAATTTGGAGAAAAATGGTAACAATTACAATTTGATTCAACATGTGCAACTAAAATGAACTCTAGCACAAAAAGCTACTACTAAATCAAATCCCCTGCATCTATGATTTACAAAAGTCACTAACCCAAAGCAATCTCGTCTATATCTTCAGAGGTAGCCAGGTAAAATAGAAGAACACCAAGATAAAAAGAGTTGAAGAGTTACATGACCACAAAAATAATGCATCAATATGCCACAAACTATGAATAAATACAGAATGTTGAGATAAAATTTCAGAGGAAAAGAACTTACTTTTTTCATGTGCCTAGGAAACCATGCTCCTGAAAAAAGAAGCAAGCGGGAGATTCCAGACATCTGAAATCATGAAAGATACCAGAGATACCACTGTTCAGTTACAACGGATGCCCAAGAACACAACTTCCAAGAGACTCAAAGTGAACATGGTGAACCCACAGTTCAGGTAGTTTTCATTTTTCTTTTTCTTTTTCCAGGAAATCGAAGAGATGTAATGTCATTAGGTTACTCAGAGGTTAGTCTTCGCCTCTTTCCATATTCAGCATCCCTTGATCTTGAACGCTGTTCTTCCTCTTGTGACAACCGCGACTTACTGTGAGTCCTTGATGATCGTCCCCTTTCCCATTCATCATCGTATTCTGGTTCGCGGTCCCTGTACCTATGATGATCCATGTATTTTTCTCTGTCATCCCTGTGACGATCCCGGTCCCGTTCTCTTTCTCTTTCCCGATCACGATCCCTATCACGGTCACGGTCTCGAGAACGTTCCCTATCCCGATCACGATCCCTCTCCCTATCTCGACTAATACCTCTGTCATCACGATGCCTCCTTTCTGACAAATCCTGATCATGACCTAAATCTTTTTCTCTAGGCACGTCCCTGTCATAACCGGGTTCTCTGTCATCTCGATACCTTCTCTCTGAAGACCCAGACCAGTCCCTTTCTGACCCTCTATCTTTTTCTTTCATGGCATTTGGCCAACCCCCTCTGTCATGACTTACTTCTCCATATTGATGGTCAGACACTGCTTCCTCCCCATAACTGGACTCCCCTGCTCTCCCACCATGCTCCTCACCAGTCCATGCAGCCATATTAGGATCGGACCACATTCCCATATTATGTCCCTCAACACCAGTTGTGGGCATCATACCCATTCCATTCATTGGCATCCCTCTCCCAAAAAATGCAGGATTCACATGAGGAGCTACACCAGGCAAACCAACACTTCCTACAGGAGGAAATGAAGACAAAATTCCAGAAAAGGGTGGAGTTGGAGCACCAGGAAATCCTCCATAATTTCCCATTCTCCCCATAGGTGCTCCAAAGCCCGGGTCAAAGCCTTGAGCCATCATCGCTTGAGGAGGCAACAAAGGAGCAGTTGCACCAATACCCTGCCCAAAACCATTTCCACCATTCCCCATGATACCCCGGCCACCCATCCCGCCACCTCTATTTCTCATTTGACCAACTGGCCCTCGATTTGCCATCTGAGTATTGCCTCTTCCCCAGTTTCCTCTCCCATAACCTCTATAGTTGTCATTGCCACCTTGGTGATTCCCACCTGCTGCAATGCTGTTGCCACCATTTTTACCAGGGGCATCTCCAGGACCCCTCCTTGATTGAGCAGGAGCAGACTGGCCCGTCTGTTGGTTTCTATTTAACTGAGCCTCCCCCATTCTTTTAATGCTAAATGGCGAGGCATATGCAACAACACATGGCCGCCCGTTAAAAACATGTCCATTCATTCCATCCTTGCAAGCTGCGGCTGCAGCAGGATCATAAAACTCAACCTGGCAATATCCTTTTGACTTCCCACTAGCCTTCTCATCAAAGAATTTCACTTCCTTGACAACCCCATACTTGCAGAGCTCCTCCTCAAGCTCAGCATCTGTAGTCCACCAGTGCAAATCACCAACAAATAAAATTGTACCTCCACCACCACCGCCATTGCCATTTCCAAAACCACTCCCACCAGCAACATTTATATTTCCACCTCCTTGTCTTGGAAAAGCATCTCTCCCCACATTCCCCACAGTCCCTACATTCCCTACAGCCCCTACGCCTGCAACATGAGATTGCTGCCCAATCCTTTGATTTGGCACATTATTACTCACGGCTTGCTCTTCTAACTGAGTGACTTTACCAGACATCTGCCCTAATTCAATCCTCATCCCACCACCGCCACCACCAGCAGACGTTACAGGCGCTACAACAGCTCCTCCTGCCAGTCCTTTCACTCCCATCTCATTACCTCTAAACCCCGCACTATGATACCCCTCTACTCTACCAGAAACCCTAGACCCACTATCAACACCTCCAGCATCATTCTCAAACTTCCTCTCCTCGCCACCATCTCCACCCCCACCACCGAACCCCACGCCAGGTACCACCGAGGCACCAGTCTCCGCCACCATCTGCGGAGGGGGAGGAGGAGGAGGCGGCTGCTGCTGCTGCTGCTCTGACGACTCAACCTTCTTCTCAACCTCCTCATTTCTAAACCCTGCATCCTCGTTTTTACGCAAAGATTGAAGAAAACCCTCACCGACATTCACATCATTGTAGAGATCTTCATAGTCATCATCTTCTTCACCCAAGAAACCCTCGTCTACGACGGCCGAGATCGCTTCGTTCCGATGGAACTGTTCGTTGGGATCTACTCCGTTACCGAAGCCACCACCGCCTTCGTTTTCATCCATAGTTCTTGAGTCCCAAGGTTAAGGTTAGGGTTAGGGTTTTCTCAAGACTCGTTTCAGTTCAGAGTGTTTTTTAATAAAACAATCGAAAACATTTTACGGAAATAAAGAAAACAGGAACAGAATCAAATACGAGACAAAGTATGAGATCTTACCAGGAATTTCGAAGCTTCAAGTGTGAGAAAGAGAGAGAGAGAGAGAGTCAAAGCAAACCCTAATCTGGAATCTTGTGAACAAAAAAAAAGGAGATGAGGAAAATAGGGGTTTCTCGATTTGTCGCTCTTTTCTCCCGTAAAATTACGTCGCAAATGCTACCGTGTCCCGCTGTGCGTGATACGCATTCCTTCTGTTTTGTTGCATCAGCGTTATCTAGTCTCGCACGTTTTAACTTTGCCTATGTCATTTTTTACATAGGTGAGATAAAGAGAGGAGGATACCTCTTTTCTTTTTTTCTTTTCTTTTTTTTTTCAACAAAATAAGATAGAATACTGATTATACTTTTTTTCTTCTTCTTCTTCTTCTTCTTTCTGTTTTTTTTTTTTTTTTTTGAAAATTAAAGCAACTTACTACGGAGTGGGGATTCGAAGTTGGGACTTTGGCAACAAATAACATATGCACTATCACTGAGCCATCAGACCAGATCCAAATTAGTGGTAAGTGTGATGGTTTTATCCGTGATAAAAGAGTCAGACTTTAGTATCCCACTTTATCATCTTAAGTTGGAGTCTGCTAATTACTAATCTCTAACCATTGTCATGGAAATAAATAAATAAATAATAGCCGTGACACAAATATCATATGTCACAGGAAAGAAGTTTATGAATAATTTTTTCTTTTTAATCAATAAGTTTATGAAGATAACCAATTCCAAATAATTCAAAAAAAAAAAAAAAAAAAAAAAAAAAAAAAAAAAAATTTTT